>CM040425.1:164948069-165251574 GCA_022702705.1 Papilionanthe hookeriana x Papilionanthe teres
GTTCATTTAATACACGCGCGGACGAACGGCCAGGATCGCGCCGGATCAGGAGATGGAACGACACAGCGGGCCCCCAAAGCGCCGAGTCAGATGGCGGCGTCGAATCGGAGAGCGCCACGCGGCGTTTCGGAGCTGCCGAGGTTGACGCGGCGCCGTGTGGATAAATAGAAAATTAGGGTATTTTTCTATTTATTTAATTCCCTAAACTTCAAAAATCCAAAACATTGTGTAGAAAAATCAGAAAAATAAAATAAAAATACCCTCTTGCTCAGTGAACAGAGTAGAATAATGTGGAAAAGAAATCATTTAATTTAATCAAGTATTTTATTTTTAATGATTTATTTCCCTTCCGCATTGTTTTAATTCTCCATGCATATAGGAAATTCACCATGGCATGAGACCATAGGGCTTTTAAAGCCTCCGAATTTGGGAACATTCCCTGAATTTTCCAAAGTCGGAGGCCATCCCTATTAGAAGTTATTGATTTTTCAAATTCATGTTACTTGTTTTGAGTATTTTAAATCCAATAATTAGCATGTTGTGAAATAAATTCTAGGAAAATTTGGTGATGTTTCTTATGACCGAGAGGACCCTAGGAAAAATAGGTTTTGAACTAGTTCATTTAAAATGACCCTAATTGGCTTAAACACCCAAAATAGCTCCTTAATTAATTAGAGCTAATCATACATCAAATTGACTTGAAATCAATTCTCCACTGACATTTGGGATCAGAGGAACCCACCATAAAAATTTGAAGTCAATTGGACTTGGTTAGCTCTACTAAATGGGTTGATTAAGCCATTTAGCCAATTTAAATTTTAAAAATTCATAACTTTCAAAATACTTTTCAAAAATTCACCAAATTTGTTTTAGAGCCTCTCTAATATTAGGGGAATTTAAGAAAAATAAAATTGTAACTTTCTAAAAAAGTTGATTTTTTGTATTATTTTAATATTTTAATAATTAAAAAATAATAAAAATCACAAAATTAATAAAATTCACCAAAATGTTACATTTTGAATTTTAATCACTTAGGAACAAATCCCATTTTTTTCTTAGGTCTATTTAATGAGATATTTAATTTTAAAGCCATAGGGTAATTTTAAAATTAAAAAAATGTATTTTCTAGCATTTTCACTAAAATAATTATAATAAATCAAAGAAAAATCAGAAAATTGTAAAAATTGATTCTCGGATTTCCTTGATATCAGAGAGAGTTTTGAAAAATATAAAATTAATTTTTCAACCTTTACTTTATTTTTAAATTAATTAATACTCCAAAACTTAAAATAATTATAATAAAAATAATATAATTCAAAAAATCACAAAAATTGGTCCAAGTGGTCCTCTGGTCAATAGGAATGTCCCATAATTTTATTAAGGATAGAAACTTTCCCTTGGTCATGTTATTAAATTTTCCATGGAAATCCTTATTTTCTACCAAAATAATTATATAAATAAATTAAATACAGAAAAATCACATTTTCTCCTCTCATGTCTTTATTGACATATGAGTGAAGTCACATAAAAAATTTCAAGTTCATTTAAGCTCAATTTAGTGAGTTATGAAATTGTTAAGCTTGAAGGGCAAAGTGGTAATTAAAAATTTTAACCTTTAATTAAAACTTTAGGTTTTAATAAAAATTAACAAGTAAGATATTTGATCTTAATCTGATTTGGATGATTGAAATTTAAATAATTAAAGGGTAGAAACCTATTAAACAATTTAAAAATAAGTGAAATAAACCTTAATTAAATAATTGATTAAATTTGGAAGAATAATAAAGTTTGAATTATTAAATAGGGATATTATTATTAGGAAGAAATTTATTCTTTGATCTAAGGATCCCTAAATTAATCAATCTCAATAATATTTAATTCCTAATTAAAATGATAATTCAAATTTAAGTTTTAAAATGTTAAAGGACTTAATCATTAAAATTAAAAATTAAACTAAATTAAAGATTAAATTAAATTAAATCAAACAAATTAAATTAATTTAAATTAAATTAAATCAAATGAATTAAATTAAATTAAATTGAACAAATTAAATTAAATTGAATTAAATTTAATTAAAATTAAAATTAAATTAATTAAATAAAATAAAAAATAATAATAATAATTAAATTAAATTAAATTAAATTAAATTAAATTAAAACATGTTAAATTAAATTAAATTAAATTAAATAAAATTAAAAAATATATATAATAATAAATAATTAAATCAAATTAAATCAAACAAATTAAAGTAAATCATATTAATTTAAATTAAACCAAATTAAATTAAATTAAATTAAATTAAAAAAAGTAATAAAATTAAGTTAAATTTAAAATTAAATTAAATTAAATAAATCAAATTGAAAACTAAACCAAATTAAATTAAATTGAATTAAATAACATCACCTAAGACATAAAGAAACTAAATATAAAGCAACTTGAACACTATTCCAAATTTAAATCCGATAACTGAAACTAAATTAAATCACAAATCATTTGAACATCAATTTGCCCTCAAAAGCTTTGGTTATCATAACTCCTAAATAGAACATTAAATGAAATGTTACCCCACTTATAGGATATTCAAATGTCCTAGTTCACTAAGCAAGATAACAAAACTCGAATTCTCGGACATTCAATTACGACAACAACAAGGAGCTCGGAGCATGGTGGGCAGCACGACCATCGTCATCAGCAAAACTTGAATCTACATCAGCAAAACCATTCTTAGAATTAAATAACCAAGCCATAGGACTTCGAGGTAGTTTGCCTAGTGCAACATAAATCCTCGACCTTTTGTTAGGCATTTGCATGATCATGTCATGTAAATTAAGCCCTAACCGGTCTTAGGACTCCGAGGTAGTCGTTTAGTACGACATAAACCCTCATATCTTCGAGGCTATTTGTATGATCATGTCATACAAATATAAGTCCTAATTAATTAAAATTGGCAAGATCAAAACATTAAATAAACATTAAGACTTTCCTAAATTCAAGCCAAATAATAAGATAGTCGGGAAATTACCGAAGTTCGCTTCGAATCTATAATTTCTCATACCTTTCTTCCGTTGAATTCCCATAACAAAATGTTCCAAACTTGATCTATTCCCTATTGAAATTCCAAAATTCAATCCCTTGAAAACCCTAAACTTTGAAATTCTTGAGAGCGAATTATCGATTATTATCGAGAGTTTTCTTAGGTGATTCCCGTCACTTAGGATGTAATTAACTATAGGGGCTTGCCCTTATAGGGAATTTTAAAGAACCCGAGTAATATAAACCCCGTTTAATGCTTTCATATTAAGCGAGGGAATTTGTCGGCTTATAAAATTGGTTCGCAGACCAAACGGATGTCACAAATCTTCTTGTTTATTTAATCAAGCCCCATCGTCAAGCAGTGTGCCTATTCTTCGGGATAGACACACGGTTTGTGGTACGGTGCTCGTTTATATAAACTATTTGGGATGTGAGGTCGGTTTGATTTCATATCTTACAATCCTCAAATTTAAAAATTATTTTTAAAATCAAATAATACTTTTCAAATTATTTATTTAAATTAAATTGAAAATTCGCCGACAATTTCTGTAGGCGACCCCACTTTCAAAATAAAACACACAACCTAAAAATATGCCGACAATTTCTGGCGACTCCGCTGGGGAAAATTCCTCTCTCCATTTTTATCAGATAATTCTGCTTTCAAAAATCGGTAGTGTATCCATGTCCCTTGTGGATTAAGCTACCCTTCTTTCCGTTGGAATACTATGTTCATTTCTACCTCGAACGAGTATAGCCAACATTCTCTTCGATTTAGGAGCCACTCGTTTAGACACCCCTAAATAGAGAGGTTACGAGATCCTTTTGCCTCATTTACGAGGTGGGGTGGACCCCCAATAGGTGTTAGTTTAGGAGTAATCCTTCGAGTCGAGAAGTCTTGCATGAGACTTTCTTTTCCTTTCCAACTCTGAATCAGATTCATTACCTTCTCTACACCTTTTAATATTCCGTTCTAAATAAACAAACCCTCTAATGAATGACTATTTTAACAAATAACTTCTCCTTATAAATATGTGAACAAGAATGTGTTCTGACTCTTTTCGATTCCTTTCTTTTCGTCCTGATGAGAAGAAGCATAACTTGGGACTGACAATCAGAATCTACCCTGCAGAAATGGAAGCCCCAAAGCTGATTTTCTCCTTCACCAATGGACTCAACTTCGCTGTTTACAAGGATGAGCTGCCCGACATTGGAATCATCCGGTTTGGACAAGGATTCGAGAACACAAATGTCAAGATCACCGACGTTTCCCTTTTCGCGCTGACAAACAAAGTATCTGAAGCTGAGAAGCCGTTGATCGAGTTCAACCTTAGGTCAACTCAAGAGTTTCCTCCTCTACAAAAGATTCCAGCCGAGAGGAGTACTCGTCGTCTGCAGGAGGACCGTTGTTGCTACCCCCACTGGTCCGGTTGTCTCGCACCTACCCCGGCTTCGCCAAATTAAAGGGGAAGGAAATCCAGAACTATGATGAACCTATTACCGTGGAGGGTACAGACCTTCCTGTCAGACCTTCTGTTTTTGAAATCGGGTCCAGCTCGAGAGTTCCATCACTAACACGGACCCAAAGAAGGAACAGAAGTAGGAAGATTGCCAGGAAGGCCAGAGCTGCCGAAGTTGCTTTCCTGGAGGAGATCCCAGAAATCCCTGAGTACACACCCCTACCTGAATACATACCATTGCCTGAAGATACACCCTTTTTGGAAGGAAGTAGATTCCACCCCCTTTCCGCCACAGCTGACGAGGAAAATGTCCGCGAGTTTGTTTCTACATTACCTCAACTCGCATACTACAACGACGACGAGAAGAAAAGGGCTAGGAACACACCATTTGCTCGACTACGGATCGTGATCGAGAAGCTAGCAAAGAAAGAGAAATGCCCCGTATCGAAGATTCTAAGAAGGATAGGGCGGGTGCCAGTCAAATCCCGTCTAGGGCCCCGAGTAGAACCTGCCATCGTTATAGAAAAGCCAAGTAAAAGGATGAAGGCTAGTCCGCCTGTCGTTGTTTCAGGGTTACAGATTAGGGAGGATACCACCTTCCGAGCATTTGGTCGACGAGCCATCCGGTCCTAGACCTTCTGCTGCTAGAAGGATGGTGTGGAGTCCCACTACTGGACAGTTAAGATTGAAACAACAGCTCGAGAAGGAAAGTCTCGTCAGGAGACTTGAATCTGAAGAAAGTGCTACTGCAGTAAAGGGGACTCGTGAGAAGGGGACCCGGCAGCTATCACACGACAACTGCGAGGATGCACAGAAAGGACCGCTAGAGGATGCTATGGAAAAGTTGAGGACTGATATTCGATGATTAGCAAAAGAAAGAGAAGAGAAATTCGGAGATGAGATTGATTCATCAGAATTCATGGATGATTAGTATGCAGAAATCAACATGGTCGAAACGCGAGCTTCGTCGGCTTCACGAGGTGCTCCTGCGGCCGCGAAAGAGAGGAGCCGGAAGTGATGAGGAGGCGGCTTCAAGAGAAAGATGATACGATCGCCCAAATGGCGAAGAGGATGGAAGAGATGGGCTGCAGCCCTAGCCACTCTCCAAAGTCAAGTGCAACCCCAAAGAGAGACACCCCCAGAGGTCATTCACATTGTAGACGGAGGAAAGGAAATTACGTCCGTCAACGGGGATGATCAGCTAAAGAAGGATACAACACAAAGTATGATTCCAGAAAAAGATATCAAGAGCTTGGTGGAACAGCAGGTGCGAGAAGCCTTAGCACAATCAAAGAGCGGGACATCCATTCGGACGGGTAGACCTTACTCGGAAGAATTCGACGCTGTCCAATACCCAAAAGGCTTCGTACCACCTCTGTTTAAGACCTTTGATGGAACCGGGAACCCACGACGAGCATGTTGCACACTTTCGTGCCGGTTGTTGCAATGCGGTGGGAGCGATGCATTACTCTTCCGACGAGTTCATCGGCGGCTCGTCGGGGATCGCCTTTGATTGGTATGCAGAATTACCAAATGGTTCGATGAAGACATTCTCGAACTAGAAAACCTCTTCATCAAGCGATTTGTCGGAGCTCGGCACCACATCACTATAGGTGATTTAGTGGTAGAGAAGCGAAGCCGAACGAAACTTTGGTGGATTACATACTTCGATGGAGAAATCTAAGTATGAAGTGTGAACCACAACTACAAGAACAACATGCGATCGGCATCTTACTTAAAAGCATTCACGGCCCGATAAGCACTTCTCCTCGTGGGATTTACTATTAAGACTTTTGAGAAGTTGTTAAGCGAAGTCCGGGAGCTTGCAAGAGGAGGCGAAGCAATTAAGTTTCGCCGACAAGACGGACAAGCAAAAGCCCGTGAAGACTTTTGAAAAGAAATTCGGGATCATTGCAGCAGTCGACAAAGGCAAGCAACCGATACAAATATCGTCCGAAAGGCCGCAGCAACCTCAACAAAATTACCAGCAACCCCGACCCAGCTATCAGTCATCTCCACAATATGAACAACCGCCTCATCCGCAACGTACATTAAGGGAGCTTCTAAGCCGGGAATATCCATTCAAGAATGAGGCAGTGCCGAAAATGTTCCGTAGTCTGATGAAGACTCCAGATTTCCAATCGCCGGAGCCTAAGAGACCAGAAGAAGTCAAGAAGAAAGGTGATCCCAACTTTTGCCCCTACCACCGGATGCTTGGGCACAAGATAGAAGATTGCATTACCTTCAAAAGTTGGCTCAATGACAACCTTCGGAAAGGGAATAAAACAATCCCAAAGGAGTACATCAAGGAACCCCAGAAAGGAGGTTCCGTCAATGTTGTCTCGACTGATCTCATTTTTCCGATAGATCCCTATGCGACTGACGATGGATGGACTACCGCTTGGACAAGGTCTTCAAAAAAGATTTTAGACAGCATCCAAACCGCTTCGATGCGAGCTTCAATTCAGAGTTCGAAACCTGTCAAGCCGACACTGTCACTTGCGATAGAAGAACCACCTCAATAGGAGACGATTGAAGATAAGAAGAAAATCGACGAAGAAGAGAGGACCGAGGCTCCTAAGGCTAGACTAGGGGCTGCTTATCCTAGGATAGTTGTTTCGGATTCGGGGGAGAAATCCCTCGAACCTCTGACTCTGAATGATTATTTGCTCACTTCGGTGGGATCTTATAATGATAAGGGTGATGGTGTTGGCTACGTTTTGACTGTTTCTGACGATTACGTAACTAGCGACAATCCGGACATCGATTTCGATACCAATGACAATTCTCAAATCATACACAATCTCGACGATCACAATGACGAAGAAGACATCCATCAGGGAGGCTACGAGAGTTCAACAAGCAATGAATCTATTTGCGAGTTTCGAGGAGCTCCAGTCACAATAGAGTTAGAGCCTTCAGACTCCGAGGCTAATCCAGAAGAACTTGTCATTCCGATTCAAAAGGAAACACCAGCAAGCTCAACACTAGAGTCAGAAGAAATTACAGAAGTTAACTTAAGAAGTGGAAGAGTTCTACCTCCGAGAATGGGTCCAAAGGACAAAGGAAAGCAGGTGGTTGTTCAAGAAGAACCAACCTCGGCAGAAGAAATACCCATTCGGGAAGAAGCCGAGACACATAAAAATAAAGTGGACTACAACGTGCTAGCCCATCTTAGGAAACTACCGGCCAAACTGAGCATCTACGACGCTCTCATCTTATCAAAGGAGATGAGAGAAGCTCTGATCAAGGCCTTACTTGATCCAGAAATTTGCCTAGCTCAAATGGTAGGAGATTCCTTAGATGAGGTTTGCTCGTTAAAGGAACAGCGAGGTATTACCTTCACGGACAATGATCTACTACTTGGGACAACAGATCACAACCGACCGTTGTACATTTCAATTACAATTGGGAAGTTTACACTCTCCAGAGTATTGGTGGATCCAGGAGCTTCAATCAACATAATGAGTCTTCGAACACTAGCATATTTGGAAATTGATGCTCGCGAGCTCGAAGCCGACAAAATGTTATTAAGAGGATTCAACCAGAAAGGAGAAAGAGCCCTCAGATCGATAACACTACCAATGAAGACCGGTGACTTAGCAAATACAACCGCAAAATTTCACATAATTGATTCAGAAATGTCGTTCAACTCTCTACTGGGCCGACCATGGATACATGAAAACGGGATGGTACCATCATCTCTACATCGGTGCATCAAATACTACGATGGAGGGGAACGAGTGCATCAAAGGTGACTTACAACTATTCTCCGTACACGAAATTGGAATCCATGAAGATGCAGCTTATTATGCACCTCCGAAGAAAACAATCTTCTCCAGAGATACCATAACAAATGAAGCAAAGAAAGTTCGGGGCAACGAAGAACCTGAAGTTCTAGTCCAACAATCACTCACCACTCCCTTACGGCAAGATGGTGAAGGTTTCTCCACAACTCGCATCCGAGGTCGAGGCCGGGGACGATGTCGTGGCAGAGACGTTAGGACAGTTGGACAGAGGAAGCCAGCCATCAATGTTGATTGGGAAGACGGTTACGAAGAAGAAAAAGAAATCAAACAAGAAGCGACGACAATAAGTCGGAAGAAGCCGTAATTCAAGATCTCTCTCGAAGATGAGAAGAACGAAGAATACAAATCGATGTACGAGAAGATTAACCACTATGTACATACTATGACCCTAACCTCGATCCATTCTAATAAGGTCAAGGGTATGGTGGTCAAAGAGGTACATAGCGGCGGTGCAAAGCCAATCAAGTTCTACCGTGGTGCTCCTTCCTCCAAAACTGAAAATAATGTACAATTTGAAGATGTCACTTCATCAGAATTAATGGAATTACCTTTTGAGTGGTACTCTCCCTGTGTTCAAAATTTAATTCAGCGTGGTTTCTTACCTCGAAAATGGACAAAAGGTCAATCACAACATTTTGAAAAATTATGGAATAACTCCGGTCGTCCACCCGATTCAAAGCATGGTCTCGGATTCGGCACAGTAGGATCAGTTGACAATACTGAATTTTGCTTGGTTGTCACTTGCGAGTCCAATGAAAACTGCATGGAAACTACAGAAGAATTTGAAGATTTACAAATTGGAAACGCTCCACCAGAGTTTAAAGAAGAGATTAAACCTATAATAGATGAGTTAACGGAAGTTTACTTTGGTACTAGAGAAGAGCCTAGACCTACCTTTGTTAGCTCCTTACTCAATAAAGAAGACTCCGAAGAAATAATCAAGTTATTAATGGAATTTAAAGACTGTTTTGCTTGGAGTTACGAAGAGATGCCAGGATTAGCTCCAGAGGTCGCGATCCATAAGCTAGGAGTGGATCCTACTACGTCCCGATCGGACAAGGTCCCGGAAGAATGCGTCTAGAAATCGAACAACAAGTCATAGCTGAAGTTAAAAAGCTAATAGACACTAAATTTGTCCAGTGAAGAACAATACCCGACTTGGCTAGCCAATGTAGTGCCGATCGAAAGAAGAATGGTCGGATCAGAATTTGTGTGGATTTCCGAGATTTAAACAAGGCATGTCCAAAAGACGAATTCCCTCTACCGATCCCAGAACTAATGATCGACATTGCTTCGACACAAGAAATATTTTCATTCATGGATGGATCTTTAGGATACAACCAGATAAGAATGGCTCCAGAAGATGAAAAACTTACGGCATTCGAACGCCGATCGGAGTATATTGCTACACGGTGATGCCACTCGGACCGAAGAACGCGGGAGCAACCTACCGGAGAGCAATGACAAGAATTTTTGATGATCTCATCCACAATCAAGTCGAATGCTACGTGGACGATGTGGTCATCGAAAACAAAGTAAAGGACAACCACTTGTATGATTTGAGAATTGTTTTCGAACGATTAAGGCAATTTAACCTTAAGATGAATCCCTTAAAATGCGCCTTCGGCGTCACCTGCAGGAAATTCTTAGGATTCGTTGTCGACATCGGGGAATCGAAATCAACCCGGAAAAGATTAAAGCTATCTTAGAAATTCCGCCTCCCAAAACCTTAAAACAACTACGATCTTTTCAAGGGAAGCTGGCATATCTTCGACGCTTTATCTCAAACTTTTCAGGTAGGTGTCAGCCTTTCTCGGCATTAGTTAAAAAGGACGCCAAATTTATTTGGGAAGAGAAATGCCAGAAGGCCTTCGAGGACATTAAACAATATTTAATGACACCTCCTGTCTTAGCGACCCGGTCTCGGGTAGACCGGCGATACTTTATACCGCGGCTTTAGACGACTCTCTCGGAGCCCTGTTAGCCCATGTCAATGATGAGGGTAAAGAAAATGCTCTTTACTACCTAAGCCGTTGTTTACTTCCGACAGAAATAAGGTATCCCGCAATTGAAAAGCATTGTTTAGCCCTGATCTTCGCCGCTCAAAAGCTCAGGCACTACATGCTTTCTCATAAGGTCAACCTAATCTCGAAATTTAATCCATTGCAATACTTGATGACCCGTCCAATGCTTTCTGGCAGTCTTGCCAGATGGTCGATGATATTATTGCAATTCGATATAACTTTCGTGCCTCTTCGTGCCGTAAAGGGACAAGTCCAAGCAAACTTCCTCGCAGCACACCCTTTGCTGGCAGAATCTCCTCTCAATGACGATTTTCCAGATGAACAAATAATGAGCCTAGAAGACCCTGATGATCGATGTTGGGAATTATATTTCGACGGAGCATCTTCAAGACACAAAGACGAAGAATCGCAAGAGATAGTTCCTGTAAGGCGGAAATCGGATTAATCTTTATAACACCGGAGCGGGGGATGTTAAGATACTCCTACCACTCGACGAACCGTGTACAAACAACGAAGCGAATACGAAGCCCTCATAACGGGACTGAAATTAAGCTATTCGAATGGGGATAACAGACATCAACATCTACGGGGATTCGCAGTTAATCATTCAACAGATCGCCGGACAGTACAAAATTTTAAAACCAAGACTCGATCAATACTTTTGTATGCCAAACAGTTGTTGGAACAGATTCCGAATGTGACAATCTATAAAATTCCCAGAAAAGAAAATGCTTTAGCAGATGTGTTAGCTCGTCTCGCAAAAGAATTTGCCTGCTTGCAGGATGAATCAGTGGAAGTGTCAGTTCACGGACGTCAGGTCCTATCACAGCTCGACATAGACACAATACACAAATCAGAAATAGAAGAAGAATCGGTTGCAACGGTGACGAGAAAACACGGAAGATTGGCGACGACCATTAATGGACTACCACGCAAACAGGAAAACTACCGGACGATAGGTCGCTAGCCCATCGGATCAAGAAAAGAACTTCGTCTTACGCATTAATAAACAACACGTTATACGAAGGTCTTTTGATCAAATGTGGCTAAGATGCCTAAGCGGGTCCGAGGCCCGTGAAATCGTTAAAGAGGTGCATTCAGGACTGCGTGGCGCTCACCGATCGGGTCCGAAGATGAAAATGAAAATTAAAATACTAGGGTACTACCGGCCCTCGATGATGACCGATCGCATGAAAATCGCCAAGAGCTGTCACCAATGTCAAGTGCACGGAGTGGTTCTACACCAACCTCCAAATGTGTTACATCCGACAATTGCGTCGTGGCCATTTGAATGTTGGGGTACGGATATAGTGGGTCCAATAGAACCACCATCTTCAAAAGGTCATCGCTTCATTCTCGCGGCCACAGATTACTTTTCCAAGTGGGCAGAGGCAGTTCCACTCAGAGAAGTGAAAGCACACCACGTGCTACAGTTTTTCAAGAACCAAGTTGTCTACCATTTCGGAGTGCCGCGCGAGATCATCTCGGATAATGGGTCAACATTCGAAGCACACAAATCAACAATTTTGTCGGGAGACACGGAATCGATCGGCGATATTCAACAATTTACTACCCAAGAGCAAACGGCCCTGTCGAGGCTTTTAATAAAACCCTCGTTCAAATCTTAAAGAAAACCTTGGACGATAATAAGAGAAATTGGCACGAGAAGTTATTAGAAGCCTTATGGGCCTCATCGGACAACCTTCGAACTCCTACTCAAGCTACACCTTACGCTCCGGTGTATGGGTCCGAGGCGATGTTACCTTTAGAAGTTCAGCTTCCTTCACTCAGAATTGCAGTTGCAAACAAAATCACGATAGAAGAGAATGCCAAGTTACGACTAGAGGAATTAGAAAGCCTGGAAGGGAAAAGTCTTGCAGCGGATCAGAATTTAGAACTATACCAAGCTAAGATGGTTCAAGCCCATGACAGACTGGTCCGCCCAAGAACCTTCAAAGTTGGTGACTTAGTTCTCGTTCTCAAAAGACCTATTCTTGCACACCGCAAGATAGGAGGAAAATTTGAACCTACTTGGGAAGGGCCGTTTGTGGTTGAAGCAGTATACTCAGGAGGCTCCTACCAGCTAGTGAATTGCCAAGGAGAACAACATATGCTTCCGATCAACGGACGATACTTGAAAAAATATTACGCTACCTGATGTTTCGAAAGAATGAATTCTTCATCCTTAGAAGCACGGGCGAAGTAATTACTTATGACTGAGTCCGAACCCAAAAATAATAAAAATGTGCTAAAATAAATAAAATCATGATAATAAAGTTTTCCTTATTTTCTCTTCCATATCAAAATCTCTTTCCTGATCTTTTCCCACTTCATTCCTGTTGAATTTAAAAATACAAAAAAAAAATATAAAAAAAATGTGTCTTTAATAAACATTTTCTTAATGTTCTTGTTCTTAGTACAGCCCCTGATCCTTTTCCTTGTCTTTTCGCAGGGAAATGTCGAACGGGCGGTTAGTTCTGAACTTTAGAAATGGCGTAAGCCTTGCACTCGACGAAAAGAGGGTGAAAGATGGAGCAATAATCGAGATCGACTCGGACTTCGCACCGGCGGCGCTCGCAATATGAAGAAAGTGATCGGGTCCCGCTGACCGAGAGGAACTTCCCGATCGGACGAGTGATGAAAGTGGGTGGCCCAAGCCACCAATCCGAAGAGCAAGAAAAGGAAAACAAACACCGAAGAAGACAAGAGAATCAAGTCCGTAGTCGCTACGGCGAAGGCGGGCTTGTCGGCGCCGCGCCCACGGAAACTCGGGAGGTTCGAAGAGCTACTCTCACGACGAACGCAACGAAGAAATAAGAATCGCCGTATCCGTAAGATGTTAACCAAACTAGCGAGTGGACCGGCGCGACGAGGCAGCTTGCTACTGCCGCGTACATACACTTCAAGGACGCCGCTCACCGGTGCACGGAAGAAAGGAGGCCGACTCTCAGGATAACAGAAGGGACCGGGGAAATCTCACGAAGATCGAAGAAATAAGGCTACCACGCCACCGGATAGAACCACCGGCAATGCATAACCTTGTTGCGGAGCAACCCCGGAGGATGTCCCGACGGACATCATCCCCGAGGAGCCGAGGTATGCAGGAGAACGTGAAGGGATTGAGCCGTATATCCCACAATACGTCACCAGGCCCCGCCATTTGCAGATTATTCCAGAGTACGAGTTGGAAAGAATGCATAATGTCGAAAAGAAAACTTTTGAATACTTCGAGAGAATCAGAGGCAGAAGGATCAATATACTAGAAGGCCTCGAGCTACATACGGACGTATTCTCGAATATGAACAACAACAAATCGTGGATTGCATCCGGGATTTGAAAAGAATGGGTCGAGCGGGCCGCCTAAGAGAAAACACCTACTCAGAACCTCGGAGATGGATGCCAGGGAAAGGAAGAATTACAATACAATGCAGATGCTGCTACAACTTCGCAGAAGATAGGAAGGGAAACCCACCGGGAATACTTCGTCATGGCCAAGTGGATCTAATGCCATTAGTCATCAAGAGAATGGTAAAAAGATTGATAACATGGAGGGTACTGCCAGCAGATTGCATACCCAACGTACTGCATTATTAACATCTACAAGCTGTGGTGATCGCATACTCCCGCACATAGATCACCACGACTTTGTCGGACCTTTCGCACGGTTTCTTTCCCGAACGTGTGTAACATCATGTTCGGATCCGACCTCCGGATAGCAGGCCCGGTGAGTTCCGAGGGCCGTGGAAGATACCATTACCGGTAGGTTCCGTCATGATACCGAAGGGCAACGGAGCGGATGTCGCTTAACATTGCATACCAGGAGTACCAGTGAAGCGGATCTCAGTTATTTTCAGAAGGATGGACCACAGGAAGACACCTTACCACTTCCAGCCAGACCCGGAGCTAGAGAGCCTCTGGCCTTACGAGCTGTGAGTTGCATGGAAAATATCATACCTCCAACGTACATCCATACGACATCCTTGCCAAGGATGGTTTGGAAGGTGATGTTATTGACCATATACCTCACTCTTCAGACATGGATTTCTGACAGATATCTTTTTTTGGATAGATCAACAAAGATCATACATAGTCCGTTTTGAGTCTACATGGATTGTATGAGACGTAGTCCAGATCGAGTTGTATGATGTATCTTCGACTTGATTGGAATAAAAGTGACCATGTCACATTTTGGCTTTCACCTCTTTTGTGCAAATTGACTGGGAAACGCCATTAAAGTTAAGTGAACTTCGAACAAAGAACAGAAAAGAAATAAAAAAAAAGAGAATAAAAAAAAAACTTTCCGTAAACATCTAGAAATGATGAACACCAAATTCACATGAACATTAAATGAACGATAAAATAAATTTGAATCGTTAAAGGACAAACAAAATAAATACAAATTTCAAATCAAATCTCAATCAAATTTCAAATTCAATCTTTCCAAATTTCAAATCAAATCTCAATCAAAAATTCAAATTCAATCTTTCCAAATTTCAAATCAAATCTCAATCGAAAATTCAAATTCAATCTTTCCAAATTCCAAATCAAATCTCAATCAAATTTCAAATTCAATCTTTCCAAATTTCAAATCAAATCTCAATAAAATTTCAAGTTCAATCTTTCTAAATTCCAAAAAAAATCTCAATCAAATTCAAACTCAACCTCCCAAATCTGAAATCCAATCCGTTCTACTCTCTCCCTTGTCTGGGATGGAGGCGGTTGATTCCATTGACACGGATCAAATCTGATGGCGAGGAATTATATCCAATCCAAGCCAGTGACTTCCGATCGACTCTTTTGAATGGGATATGTAGCATCTACATATTCCCTCATAATTTGTTTCTTTCCAAAAAAAAAAGTCTTCTACAACTTTCATGAAATTTTCGAAACACCAAAATTCCACACTTTTCAAATTAACACAATAAATCTTTGCAAAGTCAATGATTATTCAAATTCAAACTTTTGGGTTGAGGATTTTACATTCGAAACTGCATTGCTTTAGGATTCTTTCCTTATCGCAATGAAATACATCAAATTCAAATTCTTGGGGTTGAGGATTTTACATCCGAGACTGCATTGCTTTAGGAGCCTTTCCTTATCGCAATGAAATACATCAAATTCAAACTTTTGGATTGAGGATTTTACATCCGAGACTGCATTGCTTTAGGAGCCTTTCCTTATCGCAATGAAATACATCAAATTCAAACTTTTGGAGTTGAGGATTTTACATCCGAGACTGCATTTCTCTAGGAGCCTTTCCTTATCGCAATGAAATACATCAAATTCAAACTTTTGGGTTGAGGATTTTACATCCGAGACTGCATTGCTTTAGGAGCCTTTTCTTATCTCAATGAAATACATCAAATTCAAACTTTTGGAGTTGAGGATTTTACATCCGAGACTGCATTGCTTTAGGATCATTTCCTTATCGCGATGAAATACATCAAATTCAAACTTTTGGGTTGAGGATTTTACATCCGAGACTGCATTGCTTTAGGAGCCTTTCCTTATCGCAATGAAATACATCAAATTCAAACTTTTGGGTTGAGGATTTTACATCCGAGACTGCATTGCTTTAGGAGCCTTTCCTTATGGCAATGAAATACATCAAATTCAAACTTTTGGGTTGAGGATTTTACATCCGAGACTGCATTGCTTTAGGAGCCTTTCCTTAACGCAATGAAATACATCAAATTCAAAGTTTTGGGTTGAGGATTTTACATCCGAGACTGCATTGCTTTAGGAGCCTTTCCTTATCGCAATGATTTTACATCCGAGACTGCATTGCTTTAGGAGCCTTTCCTTATCGCAATGAAATACATCAAATTCAAACTTTTGGAGTTGAGGATTTTACATCCGAGACTGCATTGCTTTAGAAGCCTTTCCTTATCGCAATGAAATACATCAAATTCAAACTTTTGGAGTTGAGGATTTTACATCCGAGACTGCATTGCTTTAGGATCATTTCCTTATCACAATGAAATACATCAAATTCAAACTTTTGGGTTGAGGATTTTATATCCGAGACCGTATCGCTTTAGGATTCTTTCCCTATCGCAATGAAATACATCAAAATCAAATTCTCGGGGTTGAGGATTTTACATCCGAAACTGCATTGCTTTATGATTCTTTCCCTATCGCGATGAAATACATCAAAATCAAATCCTTGAGATTAAGGATTTTACATCCAATACCGCATTGCTCTGAGATCTCTCCTCATTGTAATGATTCAATCCAATCAATTCAATTTTCTTTTGAGGTTGAAGATGTTACATCTAAAACCACAAAATTCCAATTTTCATTTCAACTTCAAATCCCTTCAAATTAATTTTGACAAAACTTCAATCTAAATTGAAACTCAAACTAAAATCTGAGTTCACACATCAAAACTTAAACTGAAACAAAATGAAATCTAAATCGAAATTCCCCGCATCATGCGATTTGGGATTCACCTCTTTCCCTTTCCCCGCCTAGAGTTCGTGAATCTCCGGTCTCGGAGATATACCCGACACTCCCCAGGCGGACACTCTTCTACTTCGTCCTAAGTTTGTCACTTGGACATCCGTGTTGGTTTTGTCGATCTTTTCGGTCAACGCCAATACGCGTGGTGTGCTCCGTCAGCTCACCACACCTATCGAGAGTCCATTTGTTGTCCTCATTTTTGATGAGGTCATCTCTTCTTCTTTTTAGTACTTAGGATCTAGCCTTAGGCTTTTCCTTTGACTATCTTAGAGGACTAGAAGTGTAACCCACCACCTAGAATTTCAAACCACTTCTTAACTCCTCGCAAACTCCACAAATTTGATCGTAGACCCCTAATCACCTAGAGGGTTGAAATCGAATGTGGAAGTTTAAAGGATGGGTTCCTATAGGACTCTTTGGCCTTAGGACTGCCCTTGGTGGCCTGGTCTGGTGAGGGCTGACTTACACATACACTACATTTATACACTACACTTTCACACACCTATACCCAACTTGATCTCCTGACTCATGAAAATGATTCACATGGATGATCCTTAACCCCTCAGCCCTTGCAAGAGGGTTAAGAACAACATAGTGAATGCCTCAAATGAGTCCTCTCATGGCTCATATAGGCTTATTATGGCTTCATGGCTCAACCAAAATGATTTCATTTCACTTATATTCACCTAATCTTCAATTTTCCAAATTTTCAATTTTTGACCCCCGGGACCCTACACCCGCCTAGCCTATCCAAAACCCTTTAAATCCTCAAAAATTTCCAAATCACCTAAAATTCCTCAAAACCAATCCCAAAAATTTCCACATCACTCAAATTGATCATTCATAGCCAAAAATACCAAAAATTCCAAAAATACCTCCCAATACCCTCCAAATACCCAAAATACCCTTCTTGGCCCAAAAATACAAAAATTCAAAAAATTCCCACAAAATTCCAGAAAATCCCAAATATTCCTAATTTCATTTTGTTCAACTACACCATGGGCCAATTTTGTCAATTTACCCTACTTTTAGCAAAACCCCCAATTTGACCCATTTTAACCCAAAGTGAACCCAATGTCAAACCAAACCTACCCAATTGACCCAAATTCTGGTCCAATTCAATTCTAAACTTCAATTCAACATTCCCAACACCAATCTAGACCAAATCCAAGTTCAATTTTATTGACATTTGGATCCAATTCCACTTTTCTTAAATCCATTTCCATGAAATTTACTCAACTTTTCCTAAGCCAAAGGTGAGCCATGAAGCCATTCTTAAGCCACATGCAAGCCATGTGAATTGTTTGACATGTGACCATACCACATTGGGTAAGAGGAGAGGGAGCTTTCCTTAATTCCTAAAAGTCTTTAACCTCACCCATGATACCCCTTAACCAAGATTTAATCCAAATATTCTTGGATAAGGACATCACCACCTTTTGATCAGCTAACCTAACTGATCTTCTTAGCCCAAGGCTAGCCATGGGGAGGTGAACCCTGCCCAAACAAATGGGTTGACCAAACCTAGCCAAGATTAGCCATATCCCCATTCCATTTTGATCCAACCATTTTACACTTGGCAACTGCCAATTGAATACACTAAGCCCCGACCCGACCTCCCCGAGCTTCGATGGTGACCAATGTCCGGCCGGCCAGCCACCGTGTCGCCGGAAAACACCACACCTAAGAGCTCACATGTGAGCCCAAAATTGAAATTCTCACTCGCTGAGCTGCCCCATCCCCAATGGCCATTGTAGCTGTTCTTCTCTTGCCAAGAGCAGCTGATCCCAAGCCCTAACTCTCCCTGGGAGGCCCTCCATCCACCTCTATTTAAACCCGACCCCCTCACGGCCATGAGAGGAGAGTTGCACAAACCTTGCTGAAACTCTGCCAAAATTGTTCCAAACCCTTCTCCATCCTTAGAGCAGTTGATCCCCAGTGTTAATTTTCCCTAATCCTCACCAACAGAACCCAATTTCTCAACTGAAATTTCACTCAAAATCAGGACACTTTGCCACAGTGAGCCAATACTCAAATTGACTGGTCCTACACCTTCACTAGACCAAGAGGAGAAGTTCCCCACTGAAAGCCCCATCTCCGAGGCCACCCGAGTTGCTCCGACCTCTAAGCTTTGTGATCGGTACGTGGTCGAAATCCTACCTAGAAGATTCAACGAGCCGAGGACTTCATCCGGAGCTTCGTCGGGATCCAATCGAAGGTGAAACAACCCTCAGATCGAAGCCACACTTCTCTGAGCAAAGGTATGGCCTCACTCTTCTTCCCGAGCTTCTGAACATTCTCCATTTTCATTGAATCAATTTTATGCCACATAAACCGTATGGATATGTTCGTCTTCTCGAGACGAATCCATAGAGTATAAGAACGTTAAATTTGGTTAAGTATCGAGTGAGATCTTAGGCCTAGAAGATGGACAGTTCTCGGGTAAGGACACCTGGGGACGATGAACGGATGTCGTTCATTTAATACACGCGCGGACGAACGACCAGGATCGTGCCTGATCAGGAGATGGAGCGACACAGCGGGCCCCCGGAGTGCCGAGTCAGATGGCGGCGTCTAATCGGAGAGCGCCACGCGGCGTTTCGGAGCTGTCGAGGTTGACGCGGTTCCGCGTGGATAAATAGAAAACTAGGGTATTTTTCTATTTATTTAATTCCCTAAACTTCAAAAATCCATAACTTTGTGTAGAAAAATCAGAAAAATAAAATAAAAATACCCTCTTGCTCAGTGAACAGAGGAGAATAATGTGGAAAAGAAATCATTTAATTTAATCAAGTATTTTATTTTTAATGATATATTTCCCTTCTGCATTGTTTTAATTATCCATGCATATAGAAAATTCACCATGGCATGAGACCTTAGGGCTTTTGAAGCCTCTGAATTTGGGAACATTCCCTGAATTTTCCAAAGTCAGAGGCCATCCCTATGAGAAGTTATTGATTTTTCAAATTCATGTTACTGTTTTGAGTATTTTAATTCCAATAATTAGCATGTTGTGAAATAAATTCTAGGAAAATTTGGTGATGTTTCTTATGACCAGAGGACCCTAGGAAAAATAGGTTTTGAACTAGTTCATTTAAAATGACCCTAATTGGCTTAAACACCCAAAATAGCTCCTTAATTAATTAGACCTAATCATACATCAAATTGACTTGAAATCAATTCTCCACTGACCTTTGGGATCAGAGGAACCCACCATAAAAATTTGAAGTCAATTGGACTTGGTTAGCCCTACTAAATGGGTTGATTAAGCCATTTAGCCAATTTAAACTTTAAAAATTCATAACTTTCAAAATACTTTTCAAAAATTCACCAAATTTGTTTTTGAGCCTCTCTGATATTAGGGGAATTTAAGAAAAATAAAATTGTAATTTTCTAAAAAAGTTAATTTTTTGTATTATTTTAATATTTTAATAATTAAAAAATAAAAAAAATCACAAAAATAATAAAATTCACCAAAATGTTACATTTTGAATTTTAATCACTTAGGAACAAATCCCATTTTTTTCTTAGGTCTATTTAATGAGATATTAAATTTTAAAGCCCTAAGGAAATTTTAAAATTAAAAAAATGTATTTTCCAGCATTTTCACTAAAATAATTATAATAAATCAAAGAAAAATCATAAAATTGTAAAAATTGATTCTCGGATTTCCTTGATATCAGAGAGAGTTTTAAAAAATATAAAATTAATTTTTCAACCTTTACTTTATTTTTAAATTAATTAATACTCCAAAACTAAAAATAATTATAATAAAAATAATATAATTCAAAAAATCACTAAAATTGGTCCAAGTGGTCCATTGGTCATTAGGAATGTCCCATAATTTTATTAAGGATAGAAACTTTCCCTTGGTCATGTTATTAAATTTTCCTTGGAAATCCCTATTTTCTCGCCAAAATAATTATATAAATAAATTAAATACAGAAAAATCACATTTTCTCCTCTCATGTCTTTATTGACATATGAGTGAAGTCACATAAAAAATTTCAAGTTCATTTAAGCTCAATTTAGTGAGTTATGAAATTGTTAAGCTTGAAGGGCAAAGTGGTAATTAAAATTTTTAACCTTTAATTAAAACTTTAGGTTTTAATAAAAATTAACAAGTAAGATATTTGATCTTAATCTGATTTGGATGATTGAAATTTAAATAATTAAAGGGTAGAAACATATTAAACAATTTAAAAATAAGTGAAATAAACCTTAACTAAATAATTGATTAAATTTGGAAGAATAATAAAGTTTGAATTATTAAATAGGGATATTATTATTAGGAAGAAATTTATTCTTTGATCTAAGGATCCCTAAATTAATCAATCTCAATAATATTTAATTCCTAATTAAAATGATAATTCAAATTTAAGTTTTAAAATGTTAAAGGACTTAATCATTAAAAATAAAAATAAAATTAAATTAAAGATTAAATTAAATTAAATCAAACAAATTAAATTAATTTAAATTAAATTAAATCAAATGAATTAAATTAAATTAAATTGAACAAATTAAATTAAATTGAATTAAATTTAATTAAAATTAAAATTAAATTAATTAAATAAAATAAAAAATAATAATAATAATTAAATTAAATTAAATTAAATTAAATTAAATTAAAACATATTAAATTAAATTAAATTAAAAAAATATATAATAATAAATAATTAAATCAAATTAAATCAAACAAATTAAAGTAAATCATATTAATTTAAATTAAACCAAATTAAATTAAATTAAATTAAAATAAAAAAAAATAATAATAAAATCAAGTTAAATTTAAAATTAAATTAAATTAAATAAATAAAATTAAAAACTAAACCAAATTAAATTATATTGAATTAAATAACATCACCTAAGACATAAAGAAACTAAATATAAAGCAACTTGAACACTATTCCAAATTTAAATCCGATAACTAAAATTAAATTAAATCACAAATCATTTGAACATCAATTTGCCCTCGAAAGCTTTGGTTATCATAACTCCTAAATAGAACATTAAATGAAATGTTACCCCACTTATAGGATATTCAAATGTCCTAGTTCACTGAGCAAGATAACAAAACTCGAATTCTCGGACGATTAATTTATTTGTATAATTAAATTCATTTGGACTTAAAACAATTCCAGCAATATTGAAAAGATGTTTGAGATTCTTCTTAAGCACTTCCTCAATATGATAGGATACTTATAAGAACAATTGAACTTAATTATTCTTTGATGAAGAAAATCGTCCTCAAACCAAAACACAAGAACCTAGACGTCATAGAAAATGACTAGCTATAGGATTAGGAATTTGGTAGAAAACCATAACCCTTCCCTTAGCTTTACCTAGGAACTTGCTTAAATATTCTAATTGTGTTTTAAGTGCAGATTGGGATGACGGGAAGACCCTCCAGGTATGCTTTTATTTTATTGCAATTTACATTATTGCAATTTCTTTAATCGCATCGCACATACTTTTTCTTGCATGATAAACAACTGTTGCATGAAAACCCACACCTTTATGATAGTCCCTAAAACTGAAACCAAAACTAAATTAAAAGTCATTACAAGATAAAATCCATCGCCACAACATCTCAAAATATAAAACAACTCAAAATTTAATCACAAACAGAACACAAAACTACAATTACAACTAAATTAAAAACGTCCTCTTGGATGATCGGGAATACCTCGGATGATGTAACCTACGTGTAGCTAACGGGATTTCCCACGATCTAAATGAAAGTGTGGAACTCATTTAGTTGAGTTTAGCAAATTCATCTGGACTAAGTGAATCCGATAAAAATAACGATGCCGGAAGGATGGAACCGTGGGATCTTAACCGGTGTTGTTATAATCAACTTTAAGATTTGTTTTAAATAAAAAATATAAAAAAAGACACTTGGAAATTATGATTTTCTCTAAACCAAAATACTTTTCTCATCTCCTGATTTATGACTTCTAAAACTAAACCTCTGCAACAACAAGGAGCTCGGAGCATGGTGGGCAAGCACGGCCATCGTCATCAGCAAAACTTCGAATCTACATCAGCAAAACCATTCTTAGAATTAAATAACCAAGCCATAGGACTTCGAGGTAGTTTGCCTAGTGCAACATAAATCCTCGACCTTTTGCTAGGCATTTGCATGATCATGTCATGTAAATTAAGCCCTAACCGGTCTTAGGACTCCGAGGTAGTCGTTTAGTACGACATAAACCCTCATATCTTCGAGGCTATTTGTATGATCATGTCATACAAATATAAGTCCTAATTAATTAAAATTGGCAAGATCAAAACATTAAATAAACATTAAGACTTTCCTAAATTCAAGCCAAACAATAGGATAGTCGGGAAATTACCGAAGTTCGCTTCGAATCTGTAATTTCTCCTACCTTTCTTCCGTTGAATTCCCGAAACAAAATGTTCCAAACTTGATCCATTCCCTATTGAAATTCCAAAATTCAATCCCTTGAAAACCCTAAACTTTAAAATTCTTGAGAGCAGAATTACTGATTATTATCGAGAGTTTTCTTAGGTGATTCCCGTCACTTAGGATGTAATTAACTATAGGGGCTTGCCCTTATAGGGAATTTTAAAGAACCCAAGTAATATAAACCCTGTTTAATGCTTTCATAATAAGCAAGGGAATTTGTCGGCTTATAAAATTGGTTTGCAGACCAAACGGATGCCACAAATCTTCTGGTTTATTTTATCGAGCCCCATCGTCAAGCAGTGTGCCTATTCTTCGGGATAGACACACGGTTTGTGGTACGGTGCTCGTTTATATAAACTATTTGGGATGTGAGGTCGGTTTGATTTGATATCTTAAAATCCTCAAATTTAAAAATTATTTTTAAAATCAAATACTACTTTTCAAATTATTTATTTAAATTAAATTGAAGATTCGCTGACAATTTCTGTAGGCGACACCACTTTCAAAATAAAACACACAACCTAAAAATATGCCGACAGGAACAAATGGTCCCATAAAGTCTAAACCTCATATATCAAAAATATCAACTTCTAATATATAGTTTAAAGGCATTTCATCCTTCCTAGATATATTTCCCATCGTTTGACATCGATCACATGTTTTCACATATTGTCTCACATCTTTAAATAAGGTAGGCCAATAAAATCCAGAATTTAAAATTTTAAATGCAGTTTTATCTATGCCAAAGTGTCCTCCAAAATCAGAATCATGACATTTTTGAATAATAGCAAAAGATTCCTCATAAGGTACTCATCTTCGAATCATAGAATCGTAACCAATTTTAAATAAATGAGGTTCTTCCCAAATATAAGATTTAGCATCATGTTTAAATTTCTTAAAAAATTTGTTATCCAAGTCATAAGGAAAAATATTGCTAACTAAATAATTAACAATATCAACATACCAAGGTTTTTTGCAAAATAACATATAAAGATTCATCAGGAAATTTCTCATTTATATTTTCTTCCGAAATAATATCATTTTTAATTCTAAACAAATGATCAGCAATTTGGTTTTCATTTCCTTTTCTATCTACTATTTGAAAATCAAATTCTTGTAGAAGTAAAACCCATCTTATAAGTCTAGGTTTAGAATCCTTCTTAGATAATAGATATTTAATAGCAGAATGATCAGTATGAACTATGCATTTAGTACCAAGAAGATAAGGTCTAAAATTTATCAAAGGCATATACTATAGCTAGAAGCTCTTTCTCAGTGGTAGGGTAATTTTCTTTGTGTTTCAGTGAGAGTTTTACTAACATAATATACAACTTTGAAAATTTTCTCATATTTTTGTCCTAATACAGCTCCAATTGCAAAATCACTTACATCACACATTAATTCAAAAGATTTATTCCAATTAGGTGCAGCAATAATAGGTACAGTTATTAATTTTTGTTTTAGAATATTAAAAGCATTAATACATTCTTTATTAAATTCAAATTTTGCATCTTTTTCCAATAAATGACAAAGAGGTTTAGCACTTTTAGAAAAATCCTTTATGTATCTTCTATAAAATCCAGCATGACCTAGAAAACTTCTCACATCAGTAACAGTAGTAGGTGGTTGCAATTCATCAATAATTTTCAATTTTTCTTGATCCACTTCCATCCCTTTTTGTGATACTTTGTGACCAAGTGTAATGCCTTTTGTGACCATGAATTGACATTTGTCCCAGTTAAGCACTAAATTTGTTTCTTCACATCTTTTCAGAACTTTAGCTACATTTTCCAAACAAGATTCAAAAGAAGTTCTAAAAACTGAAAAATCATACATGAATATTTCAATTCCTTTGTTAATCAAATCACAAAATATTGACATCATATATCTTTGAAAAGTTGCAGGTGCATTACATAAACCAAAAGGCATTCTTCTAAAAGCAAATGTTCCATAAGGACTTGTAAATGTTGTCTTTTCTTGGTCCTCAGAAGCAATAAGTAATTGATGATAACCATAATATCCATCCAGAAAACAGAAATATGAGTGTCCAGCTAATTTATCAAGCATTTGATCCAAGAAAGGTAAAGGAAAATGATCCTTTATAGTGGCTTTATTTAATTTCCTATAGTCAATAAAAATTCGCCATCCAGTAACTTGTCTTGTAGGAATTAATTCATTTTTATCATTAACAATGACAGTTACACCTCCTTTCTTCGGAGCACAATGAATAGGACTTACCCATTGACTATTCTAAATAGGTTAAATAATACTAGCATCTAACCACTTAATAATTTCTTTTTTAACAACCTCTTTCATGATAGGATTTAATCTTCTTTGCGATTCTATAGTAGGTCTAAAATTTTCTTCCATTATGATTCTATGCATGCAAAAGGAAGGGATTATTCCTCTTATATCAGCAATAGTCCATCCAAAAGCTTTCTTATAATTCTTTAACACACCTAGTAGTTTTTCTTCTTGATCTTTACTTAGTTCAGAAGAAATAATAAAAGGTATAGTTAATGAATTTCCAAGAAACACATATTTTAAATGGGAAGGTAACATTTTTAATTCCAGTTCAGGGGCTTTTTTAATTGATGGTAAAAGTATATCATTTTGAGTTTTGTCTAAATTTCCCCAATTATCTTTAATAAAATGAGTCTCTTCTTCTTCTACTACTTCGTCTTCATCAGTTAAAAATTCAAATTTTTCTTCAGAAATGACTTTACATTTTTCTTGATAATGTTTTTTAATTAAATAATCAATTACATCCATTCAATAACATTTCTCTTTATCAGGGTACTTCATTGATTTAAGAACATTGAATTTAATTTCTTGATCATTAACTCTCATGGTTAATTCTCCTTTTTGCACATCAATCATAGCTCGTCCGGTAGCTAGAAAAGGTCTCCCTAAAACAATAGGTATCTCTTTATCTTCTTCAATATCAAGTAGTATTAAATCTACAGGGAAGATAAATTTATCCACTTTAACAAGGACATCCTCTATAACTCCTTTAGGATAAGTGATAGATCTATCAGCTAACTGAAGGGTTACAATAGTGGGAGTAATATCTCCGAAATTGAATCTTCGAAAGATAGAAAATGGCATGAGATTAATACTTGCTCCTAAATCACATAAAGCTTTTCCACAAAATTTTTCTCTAATAGCATAGGGTATAGTGAAACTTCCAGGATCCTTAAGCTTTTCATGCACTGCATTCTTCACTTAATGCAACAGTTTCAAAAGCTTCAAATTTTCATTTTTTGCTTAAAATATCCTTCATAAATTTTGCATAAGTTGGCATTTGTTCCAAAGCTTCGTAAAAAGGTATGTTAATAAGTAAGTTTCTTAAAAATTTCAAAGAACATAGAAAATTGATGATCTAATTTCTGTTGTTTAAGTCTTTGAGGAAAAGGGGGTGGTGGTTTTTCAACTTCCACATTAATAGGTATAACAGTCTGATCTTGATTAGGAGAGAG
Source organism: Papilionanthe hookeriana x Papilionanthe teres (assembly GCA_022702705.1). NCBI lineage: Eukaryota > Viridiplantae > Streptophyta > Magnoliopsida > Asparagales > Orchidaceae > Papilionanthe > Papilionanthe hookeriana x Papilionanthe teres. Next base: position 164,974,764 of record CM040425.1, read on the forward strand.
AGTTTCTTTAGGTTTTTCAATCACTTCAACCTCAATCTCTTTTTCAATTTCATTCTGCATTCTTTCTTTTAATTCCTTCCCACTTCTAAGTTGCACAGCTTTAACTTGTTCATGTTCTTTTCCAGTTTCCTTTGGATTAATTTCAACATTACTAGGAAGTGTTCCTACAGGTTAGTTATTAATTAAAGTAGCAATTTTCCCCATTTGATTTTCGATATTACAAATAACAGTATTTTGATTTTGTAATTGATTATTCATTTGTAAAATTAATGCTTCTATTGATAACTTTTTCTGTTGATTATTAAATCCAGGAGGTTTATAATTTGAATTAACTTCATTATTCCAATTTCCAGTGGGATGAGATTGATTATTACCCCATTGTTGTTGTGAATTATTCCAGCTTAAAATTAGGATGATTTTTCCACCCAGGATTATAATAATTTGAATAAGGATTATTTTTACTTGCAATAGCTTGTAAAGTTTCAATAGTCTGAGAATCTTCAATATTAGCAGAGTTATTATGCTAAATATTAATTGCAAAATCAACTAATTTCTTAGACATTGCTGCAACTTGAGATGCTAAGATAGAAAAGGGTTCATTAACGTGAATACTTGCCATCTTTTTAGGATTAATACTTTCAGAAGGCCATTGAAAATTGTTATTATTCATTTCTTCAATTAAAGTGTAAGCTTCTTCAAATGATTTAGAAATTAAAGAACCTCCCACAGCAGCATCAATAATTGATTTTAAAGATCCAATTAATCCATTATAAAATGTTTGAATAATCAACCAATTAGGTAAAGCATGATGAGGACATTTTCTTAATAGTTCTTTAAATCTTTCTCAAGTTTCATATATTGTCTCCCCATCAAATTGACTAAATGAAGTAATATCATTTCTTAATTTAGCAGTTTTAGATGGAGGAAAATATTTTGCAAGGAATTTTTGTGTCATTTCAACCCATATTTTAATAGAACCAGTCGCTAATGAGTTTAGCCACATCTTTGCTTTATCTCTTAAAGAAAAAGGAAAGAGTCTAAGTCTAATAGCATCATCAGAAACATTGTTATATTTAAAGGTAGCACAAAGTTCTAAAAAACTAACAAGATGTAAAATTGGATCCTCATTTGGTGATCCACCAAATTGATTGGTTTGCACCATTTGAATAATAGATAGTTTAAGTTCAAAATAATTAGCATCTATAGTGGGTATTTGAATACTACTATGAAGTTCATCTACTGTAGGGTTAGCATAATCCCTTAATGGTTTATAAACATTTTGATCATTAAGTTTAATTGGATTTTGTAAAGTAGTCATTTCTTGAAATTTTTGAATTTGTTTTCCCTTTTTAATTTTTCTAATTGTTCTTTCTAATTTAGAATCTAAAGGTATTAATCCTTCAGAACCAAATCTACGCATAAAATAAGGAATAAAATATATATCCTTTTTTTATAGTAATATATTTTTTTTATTTTTTTTATTTATTTTTATAAGAAAATTTATACTATTCTATTTCTTTCTTCCCCAGCAACGGTGCCAAAAACTTGACCCGACCCGTAATAATGCAGTAATATTCGCTCCCAAAAGATGGCCAAAAACTTGACCCAATTTATAAATAGCGGCTAGTGTATAAAATCAAAATGTTGTAAATTTAGAAAATATTTTTACACACTAGGGGTGCTATGCAAGTATACGTATCGTTTCAAGTAATATAGGGCTTTGAAACAAAGACCCCAGTATCGATCCCACAGGGAAGAATTATAGAGATAAATTTTCTAAATATTATATTTCAAAAATATCTTTTTATTTTCTAATTTAACTATAAATTTCTATTAAATTACTAGATGCAAATAAAGAAAACAATAATAAGAAAATGATTTATGAAAATTATATAAAATAAACAACTTTCTCCCCTTCAATTAATCTAAGATTTTTAAGATAATTTAATATTCGTTGGAGAATTTGAATTATGGTATTGTGCCAAATAGAAGCATTCCTATTCTTTACCCTTTGATCCAGGCGCAAAGAACATTGGCTAATTTATAGATCAAGTCCGGATGTATTGTTAGTAGAATGGGTTAATCTAGACTCACACTTCTAGATGTCCAAGGGTGGGTATGGTCGGCCCTAATAGTGACCCTTTCCTAATCTATAAATCAAATTATAATAATTTAGTCTGTCACTCTAAAAACTTATCAATTCTACGCCCTTTAAATCTTATCTTCCTATTTATTTCGCACTTCACCTTGAATAGCCCGCACATGGCCTTCGACTACCCAAGGATTCATGTGACATTTACAAGTTATGAGTTCTTCTCCTTCAAGGTCTCAAAACTCTTCAACAGGTTTTAACAATTTAAATGGCCAATTTAAAAAGTAAAGTAAGATCAGGTATTAATCTCATGAGAATGTTTTGAAAATATTTTGAATTTCAATTCTCCATCGAATCTTTATATTATCTTATCTATCTCTTCATAACTAAAGAAAGAAAGTAAACTAACTACTCAGAACACATTGAATATAAACTTCAAACATAATAAATAAACTTTGAATCAAATATAAAATACTTATCTGAAATATTTCTTCTACAGATCTTTGATTCCTACTGACTCCACAGTGTAATGAACTCCAGATGACACAACTTGAAAATAAACTTACTAAACTAAACAAAAGTGGCCCTAAATTTCTCTATATTTCTCTCTCTAAGGATGAGATATCCTAAAGTAGACAAGAAAAGGGTTACAATGGGAGGGGCACGTTTTCTGAAGAAATGGACCCCTATTTATAGGCTTCAAGGGTTGCCTTGAGGCACCTCTTCAAAACATGTCCACATTCAATGAATCTTCTAGAAGGTCTGTCTGGCGCCTAAGCGCCGGAATCTGGCTCCTAAGAGCCGTACACCGCGTCCCGTTCTTCGCACCTCTTCACTTTGGTTCGCACCTCTTCGCGATTAAAACCATTTTAGAGCGTCCAAATGGAATGTATCACATGTCCTATTATCGAGGAACAACTGCCAGTCTTCTAGAATGTCCAATAACCGCTCACTCCGTCAAAATAACCAATCAAACGTTGTCAAAAACTTGACAGTTTAAGTATCGAGTCTAGCACTTAGGTGCCAACTTCTGGCGCCTAGGCGCCAGGCCATATGTTTTTATACTTTTTGTATTTTGCTCCATTTTTGCTCCTTTTTGCTCCTTTTTGCTCCTTTTTCCTTTTTAGACCTTTTTACATCACCTACATCCAAAAACACAAAAAATACCTTTCATTAAAGCATAATATCCTTAGAAATTAAAAAGAATTAAGGCATAAAGAAATAGGTATATTTTTATAGATCACTTATGCTTTAATTGAAGAAATGGTTACTAATAATTTGCAATGGCCTTTTGAAAGGTTAAATCCTAAAAAGGTAGCCAAAATTTATGAAAATAATGCTTTTGTGATGCAAGCAAATCAAGTTGCTACAATTTCCAGAAAGATAGACCAATTTGGAATGAATTTTTGTTAGCAAATTTTCATGATTAAAGAAAATTCATTAGACCAAATGGTTGATTCTCAAACTTCATTAGAAACTTTGAATTTCATAATTAAACCTAATAACCAATATTTTAATTATTATAACCTAGGTTGGAAAAACCATCCAAAATTTAACTGGAACACAATTAAACTTGGTGGTAGTAATCAATAATGGGGGAAAAATAAAGTAAACTCATTAGGGAACTGGAACAACCAAGGGAATAATAATTATAGACCAACCTATCCTACAGGTTTTAACAATACTTCACAATTTAATAAGAAGTTGTCTATCGAAGAAGTGGTTTTACAAAAGGGAAATCAATTGCAAAGTCAAGGAGCTACAATCAGAAATGTTGAGAATCAATTGGGACAAATTGCCAATTCATTAAGAAATAGATCCTAAGGAACACTTCCTCTTAATGCATAAGAAAATTCAAGAGACCAGAATAATGATTAAGTAAAAGCAGTTCAACTAAGAAGTGGAAGAGAGTTGGAAGGTAGAGTTCAAAAAGAGATTGAAGTAGAGAAGAAAGAGATTGAAGTACCGAAAGAGAATGCTCCGAAAGGTTTGGAAATACCTATTTTTTCACCTAAGTTTGATTTAGAAATTCCACCACATCCATTTCCTCAGAGACTTCGATAAAAAAAATTGGATAAGTAATTTTTAAAGTTCTCGGAAATATATAAGAAGCTTACAATTAATATTTCATTTGCTGAAGCCTTAGAACAAATACCAAGCTATGTAAAATTTATGAAGGATATTATCAATAGAAAAATGAAATTTAAAGATAATGAGACTGTTGCACTAGTGAGGAGTGCAGTGCAAAAATTCAGAATAAGCTTTCTAAAAAGCTTCAAGATCCTGGTAGTATCACAATACTATTTGAAATTGGAGACAAATTTTATGGAAAACATTATTTGATTTAGGTGCAAGCATTAACCTTATGCCATTATCTATATTCAAAAGACTGGGATTAGGAGAAATAACTCCAACGAATGTAATTCTACAATAAGTAAATCGTTTGATCACCTATCCTAAAGGAGTTTTTGAAGATGTTTTGGTGAAAGTGGATCAATTTATCCTTCCTGTTGATTTCATTATGTTGGATATGAAGGATGATAAAAGATACCCATAATTTTAGAGAGATCTTTCTTAGCCATAGGAAGAGCAATGAAAGATGTGCATAATGGGGAATTAATGATGCGACTCAATGATCAAACTGTTACATTCAATATTTCAAAATCAATGAAATATCCTGCTGATGCACCAAATATATATACACTTTTTACTATATGATTTTAATCATTTTTGGTGATATTACACTTTAAAAGGAAGTTATTTTGTATGGTTTTTAGTTTTAAGTACAAAAATGGTGATTGGAGCAAAAATAAGCAAAATCGGTGCAATTTGGAGCAAAAACGAGCAAGAAAATAAATTATGGCTTGACACCTTTCAATAAGACTTTCTATGTTTAATCTCATTTACACTTCTTGCATATTTTTGAATGAGTTTACACTTTAAAAAAAGGTTATTTTTATGCTTATTTTGTAGGGCTATCTGTTAGGAACACAACGCAACTGAAACGGGGCAATCCGAGCTGTAACGGAGCCAAACGGAGCAAAATGGTGGAGTTGTGCAGGATGGGCTGTGGGCCCCCAAACTGGCGCCGGAAGCGCCAGAAGCCTGTGAACACGAAAAATAGGGCACCGGCAGCACCCTATTCAGTTCCGAAAGTGTCTGAGACGGCTTGGACGCGATATTAGGTGGTTTTTGGCCAAATACATCGAATCTGGATGCTTTTTGGAGGGTTTCTTCATGCACCTCTTGGGAAATTTGTCCCTACTCTATTTTAAACCGAATTTGAAGCCAAAAATGAAGAAGAGTGTTAGGGAAAACTTGGACAATGCTTAGAGATCTAAGAATAGGAGTAGAAATGTAGATTTCTACGTTTTTGGAGAAATTGGTGAGGGGATTTTGAGAGAATCTGTAAGGGAATGCTCTAGCATTACATGGATCCGCGGGAGACTTTGTTGGAGAGATTTTCATCTTTCTTACAAGGGGAAAAAGCTAAGTATTGTGTTTTTCATTATCTTACGATATTGTAAACACTTATTTTGTGGATTTTCATTGAAATGAAGTTTTTCGTAGTGTTTTCTTCATGCTTTGTGATATCTTTCTCTTACACTTTCTTCTTCTATGAAAATAGTAGCATGAGAAGATTATGTCATTGTTTTCATTCTACTTTTCTTTTGCAATGAGTAGGACTCATGTTTAGGATATTGGGATGCTTGCTAAAAGATGTTTTAATTATAAATGTGATGGTCTTTTACTTTCACTTCATTTACATTACAATAAGCGCAGTGTATATCTTAATAAAGTACAACCACATTCAATGTCCATGAATGAATTGCATAGTTCATGGGGTATGAGTGCAAATAAATAGGGAAATATGGTTTCGATGGGCATCGAATTGGAGGTTTCAGGGTGACAGGCTGAGATCCCCAATTTGTTCCTATGATTAGTAACTAAACTCGAAGGTTAGCCTTCAGGTGAAGGGTGACAGGGAGCTCCGTAGTGACAACCGGTATCCTTCTAGCCTAGCCTTAGATTTAGTGACTGAACTTAGGATATGTTAATGTTCTTTACATGCTTGAAAGAGGGGGTACTATTTTGAGGGTAAAGAATATGATTGCTCCTACTTTGCACATACAATATTTAATGCATCACATTCCTAAACTTTATCCAATTCATTACCTAAGAATAGTAGATTTCATTATCTCAAAATTCACTAAACCAATTTCCCCAAAAAGGGTTATATTTAGAAGTAATATTTGCATTTAGGAGTAGTTATTATCCTTACATATAATCATCTGTATTTAGGAGTAGTTATTATCCTTACATATAATCATCTGCATTTAGGAGTGGTTGTTAGAAAAATCACTTATATCACCCTTCCAAACTAAGGTTGTTAGTAGTAGACTAGAATTTGACTAAGAGCCTTTTACCTCGCTTCTCTGTGGGATCGATAAATGGGACTACATTAGAGCCCTGTATTACTTGATACGATACGTATACTTGCGTTTGAAATTGTGACTTTATAAAAATCATTATAAATATATAAATCTGAGGTCATAAATTCTTACATATAAAAAAGTCACATAAAGTTTTTCGCACCGTTGCCGGGGAAGCTTCAATAAGAACTTTAGGGGAATTTTAGTTGAAGTAATTATGCTTAGACTTGGAAAATTGTAGTATCGTAAAAACTAGTTTTGTGTGAAAAATATTTTTATATAAAAAAATGTCGTGCTTAAAAAAATTTGTTTGTGAAAAATATGGTGTTCGTGAATATGTTTTGTTGTGTTGAATATATTTTTCATTTAATTTATTTGATTGTTATTGTATTGTTTTTTGTGTTACGTATGCGAAACAAAGGATATTGTTGACCTCATTTTTGGTGAGGTCTTCCCTTCTTCTTTTTAGTGCTTAGGATCTAGCCTTAGGCTTTTCCTTTGACTATCTTAGAGGACCAGAATTGGGACCCGCCTTTTAGAAATTTAAACCACTTCTAAACTCCCCGCAAACTCCACAAACTTGACTATAGACCCCTAATCACCTAGAGGGTTGAAATCAAATATGGAAGTTTAAAGGATGAGTTCCTATAGGACTCTTTGGCCTTAGGACTACCTACAGGTGGCACAGTGCAGTGAAGGGGCTGACTTACACACACATTACACTTATACACTACACTTACACACTACATTTCCACACACCTCCTAAAACCACACCCATACCCAACTTAACCTCCCGACTCATGTAGGTGATTCACATGGATGGTCCTTAACCCCTAAGCCCTTGGCTAAGAGGGTTAGGAACAACATAGTGAATGCCTCAAATGAGTCCTTTCATGACTCATATGGGCTTGAAATGGTTTCATGGCTCAACCAAAATGATTTCACCCCACTCAAATTCACCCAATCTTCAATTTTCAAAATTTTCAATTTCCCAAATTTTCAATTTTTGACCCCCGGGACCTTACACCCGCTTAACCTACCCAAAACCCTTGAAATTACCCAAATTTTTGCAAAATTTCCAAATTGCCTAAAATTCTTCAAAATTATTCCCAAACATCTCCACATCACTCAAATTGATCATCCATACCCAAAAATACCAAAGATTCCAAAAATACCCCCCAATACCCTCCAAATACCCAAAATACCCTTCTTGGCCTAAAAATCCAAAAATTTAGAAAATTCCCAGAAAATTCCAAAAAATCCTAAATATTCCCAATTTCATTTTGTCCAACTACACCATGGGCCAATTTTGTCAATTTACCCTACTTTTGTCAAAACCCCCAAATTGACCCATTTTAACCCTAAGTGAACCCGATGTCAAACCAAACCTACCCAATTGACCCCAATTTTGGTTCAATTCAATTCTAAACTTCAATTCAACATTCCTAATACCAATTTAGACCAAATCCAAGTCCAATTTGATTGACATTTGGATCCAATTCCACTTTTGACCTTAAGGCCCATTTTTTGACCTAAGCCCAAACCTAACCCAAATGAACCCAAACCCCAAAAATCAAAGCCCAACCAAAGTCAAAACCTCTTTGAAACACTCCCATAAACACTTCTCAACAATAATTCTACATCAATTTCAACCCTAGCCCAACATTGGCCCAACTTGGCCCATTTGGACCTATATTGGCCCATTCACCAAAAGAATCCAAATCCAACCCAATTCAAGCCCAAACTACCCCAAATTTGCTTCAAGTTACTCATGACACATCCATGAGCTAAACCCAACAATTATTTGGCCCAACCTTTTACAAAATTTTTCATCCATGAACACATTCATAAACTTAAAAGCCCACTTCCCTTAAACCCTCCTAAAAGCCCATTTCCTCCAAAATTCAAAAGCCCAAATCTACCCTAAAGCCCACATGACATCTCCATTTGTCATCCATTTAATTAAATCCATTACCTAAGTCCTAAAATCATCATTGAATTATTCCAAATGAAGCTTCATCCAAATTCCCATCAAATTACCAAAAATTTCTTAAAACCCATTTTTATGAAATTGACTCAACTTTCTCCAAGCCAAAGACAAGCCATGCAAGCCATTGACAAGCCACATGAAGCCATGGGAGGCTTGACATGTGACCATGCCATTAATGGTAAAAGGAGGGGCTCCTTTCCTAATCTTTCATTAAGCCTTTTTTACCTTAAGCATGTCGCACACTAAACCATGTTTAGCCACCTCATCATGGATAGAGACCACACCACTCTCTCTTGGCTGACCCAACTGATCCTCTCAGCCCAAAATCAGGCCATGGGGAGGTGAACCAAGCCCAAAAGGTGAGTTGACCCATTTGGACCCAAAATAGGCTCATCCCCCATTCCACTTCAATCCAACTCCTTTACACATGGCAATTGCCAATTGATTGCACAAGCCTCCAGCCACGACCCACCTGACCAAGATGGTGACCATTGCTCGGCCGGCCGGCCACCGAGGCCGCCGGAAAACACCATGGCCGAGAGCTCACATGTGAGCCGACATTGAAATTTTCACTTGCTTGAGCTGCCCCATCCCTAGTGGTCACCATGGCCGATCTTCTCCTCACCGAGCAGGTCGATCCCAAGCCCTAACTCCCCATGGGAGGCCTCCCAGCCAGCTCTATTTAAACTTCACCCCTCTCGGCCATGAGAGAAGAGAAGCACAAACCTTGCCAAAACTCTGCCAAAATTGTTCCAGACCCTTCTCCATCCTTAGAGCACTTGATCCCCAGTGAAATTCCCTCGCCATTTCTCCTCCGAAAGCTCGATTTCGAGTTGAAATTCCACCCAAAACCGGGACACTTCTCCACGGTGAGCCAATTCTCAAATTGATTGGCTCTACACCTTCACCGGACCAAGGGAAGGTGTCCACCATCAAAAGCCCCATCTCCAGGGCCACCCGGTTGCTCCGGCCTCCAAGCTTTGTGATCGGGCTTGGTCGAAATCATATCCGGACAATTCACCGGACCGGGAGACTTCATGCGGAGCTTGCTAGGACCCAATCGAAGGTGCAACAACTCTCGGATTGAAGCCACACTTCTACGAGCCAAGGTATGAGCTAACTCTTCATCCCGAGCTTCGAAGATTCTCTATTTCAAATGCCTTAGTTTCAATGCATGTTAGCAGTATAGATGTGTTCGTCTCTTCGAGACGAATCCATAGAGTATAAGAACGTAAAAATCCATTGAGAATCGAGTGAGATCTTAGGGATTTAGTGTGGACGGCTCTCGGGTGAGAACACTTGGGGACGATGAACGGATGCCGTCCATTCGATACACGCGCGGACGAACGGCTCAGATGGCGTCGGACCGGGAAACGGTGCGAGAACCGCGGGGCCCGGGCTGCCGACTCGGATGGCGGCGCCCAATCACGGCGCGACACGTACCCCTTCGTAGGCTGCCGATGTTTCGGCGGCGCCGCGTGGATAAGTAGATAAATAGGGTATTTTACGATTTATTTAATTCCACTAAACTTCAAAAATCCATATCTTTGTGTAGAAAAATCACAAAAATAAAATAAAAATACCCTCTTGCTCGGTGAACGAGAGGAGAATAATGTGGAAAAGAAATCATTTAATTTCATCAAGTATTTTATTTTTTATAATTTATTTACTCTCTGCATTGTTTTAATTCTCCATGCATGCATACAATTCACCATGGCATGAGACCATAGGGCTTTTGAAGCCTACGAATTTGGGAACATTCCACGAATTTTCCAAAGTCAGAGGCCATCCTATGAGGAGTTCTTGATTTTTCAAGTTCAGGTCACTGTTTTGAGTATTTTAATTCCAGTAAATAGCATGTTGTGAAATAAATTCTAGGAAAATTTGGTGATGTTCCTTATGACCAGAGAACCCTAGGAAAAATAGATTTTGGCTTAGTTCATTCAAAACAACCATAATTGACTTAAACACCCAAAATAGGTCTTTAATTAATTAGAGTTAACCAGGTATCAAATTGACTTGAAATCAATTCTCCACTGACCTTTAGGATCAGAGGAACCCACCATAAAAATTTGAGGTCAATTGGACTTGGTTAGCCCTACTAATTGGGTTGATTAAGTCGCTTAGCCATTTTAAACTTTAAAAATTCATAACTTTTAAAATACTTTTCAAAAATTCACCAAATTGGTTTTGGAGCCTCTCTGATATCAGGGGAATCTAAGAAAATTAAAATTTCAATTTTCTAAAAAAGTTGATTTTTAATAATATTTTAATATTTTTAATAATTAAAAAATAATAAAATTCACAAAAATAATAAAATTCACCAAAATGTCACATTTTGAATTTTAATCACTTAGGAACAAATCCCACATTTTTCCTAGGTCTATTTAGTGAGATATTGAATTTTAAAGTTTTAAGGTAATTTTAAAATTAAAAAAATGTATTTTCTAGCATTTTCACTAAAATAATTATAATAAATCATAGAAAAATCAGAAAATTGCAAAATTTGTTTCTCTGGTTTTCTTGATATCAGAGAGATTTTTGAAAAATATAAAATCCATTTTTCAACATTTATTTTATTTTTAAATTAATTAACACTCCAAAACTCAAAATAATTATAATAAAAATAATATAATTCAAAAAATCACCAAAATTGGTCCAAGTGCTTCTCTGGTCATTAGGAATGTCCCTAATTTTCTTAAGGACAGAAACTTTCCTTTGGTCATGTTATCAAATTTTCCTTGAAAATCTCTATTTTCCACCAAAAATAATTATATAAATAAATTAAATACAGAAAAATCACATTTTCTCCTCTCATGTCTTTATTGACATATGAGTGAAGTCACATAAAAATTTCAAGTTCATTTGGGTTCAATTTAGTGAGTTATGAAATTATTAAGCTTAAAGGGTAAAATGGTAATTAAACTTTCAACCCTTAATTAAAACTTTAGGTTTAATAAAAAATCAACAAGTAAAATATTTGATCTTAATCTGATTTGGATGATTGAAATTTAAATAATTAAAGGGTAGAAACCCATTAAATAATTTTAAAATGATTAAACTTTAATTAAATAATAGATTAAATTTGGAAGAATAATAAAATTGGAATTATTAAAATAAGGGATATTTATTAGGAAGAGATTTATTCTTTAATTTAAAAATCCCTAAACTAATTATATCATTAATACTCAATTTTTAATTAAAATGATAACTCAAATTTAAAATATTAAAAAACTTAATTAAATTATTAAACTCTTTCAAAAATTTCAATTAAAATTAAAGATAAAACTTAATTAAAAATTAAATTAAAATTAAATTAAATAATTGAATTAAATTAAATTAAAACAAATTAAATTAAATTAAATTAAATTAAAATTAAATTAAATCAAATTAAATTAAATTAAATTAAATTAAATTAAATTTAAATTAAATTAAATTAAATTAAATTAAATTAAATTAAATTAAATTAAATAATTAAATTAAATTAAATCAAATCAAATTAATTAAACACCAAATCAAATTAAATTGAACTATATTAAACTAAATTAAAACTCAATTAAATTGTAAATTAAAACTCAATTAAATTAAGTTAAATTAAATATAACATCACCTAAGACATAAAGAATTCAAAATAAATGTAAAGCAACTTGAACACTATTCCAAATTTAAACCCTTTAACTTAAATCAAATCATTTGAACACTAATTTGCCCTCGAAATGCTTTGATTATCATAACTCCTAAATGGAACATTAAATGAAATGTTATTTCACTCATAGGATATTCAAATGTCCTAGTTCACTGAAGCAAGTTAACAAGACTTGAAATTCTCGGACGATTAATTCATTTGTATAATTAAATTCATTTGGACTTAAAACAATCCTAGAAATATTGAAAAGATGTTTAAGATTCTTCTTAAGCACTTCCTCGATATGATAGGATATTTATAAGAACAATTGGACTTAATTGTTCTTTGATGAAGAAAATCGTCCTCAAACAAAAACACAAAGAACCTAGACGTCATAGGAGTTGACTAGCTATAGGATTAGGAATTTGGTAGAAAACCATAACCTTTCCCTTAGCTTTACCTAGGGACTTGCTTAAATATTCTAATTGTGTTTTAAGTGCAGCTTGGGATGACGGGAAGACCCTCCGAGTACGCTTTTATTTTATTGCAATTTACTTTCTTGCATTACTTTCTAGATTTATTTTCTTGCAATTTACTTTATTGCAAATGCACTTTACTTTTCTTGCATGATAAAACAACAGTTGCATGAAAACCCACACCTTTAGGATAGTCCCTAAAACTGAAACCAAATTAAGTTAAAAGTCATTGCAAGATAAAATTCACCGCCACAACATTTCAAAATATAAAACAACTCAAAATTTAATCACAAACAGAACACAAAACTACAATTGCAACTAAACTAAAACGTCCTGTTGGATGATCGGGAATACCTCGGATGATGTAACCTACGTGTTGCTAACGGGATTTCCACGGTCTAAATGAAAGTGTGGAACTCATTCGGTTGAGTTTAGCAAATTCATCCGGACTAAGTGAATCCGATAAAAATAATGATGCCGGAAGGATGGAACCGTGGGATCTTAACCGGTGTCGTTATAATCAACTTTAAGATTTGTTTTTAATTAAAACGTAAAAAACACTTGGAAAATTAAGATTTCTCTAAACCAAAATACTTTTCTCATCCCCGATTTATGGTTTCTAAAACTAAACCTCTGCAACAACAAGGAACTTGGAGCATGGTGGGCGACACGGCCATCGTCGTCGAGCAAAACTTGAACCTACTTCGACAAAACCTTCTTAGAATTAAACAACAAAGCCATAGGACTTCGAGGTAGCTTGCCTAGTGCAACATAAATCCTCAACCTTTTCGTTAGGCACTTGCACATTTTATGCAAATTAAGCCCTAACCGGTCTTAGGATTCCGAGGTAGTCGTCCGATACGACATAAACCCTCACATCTTCTAGTGTTATTTGTTTGATTTTATCATACAAATATAAGCCCTAATTAATTAAAATTAGCGAAGATCAAAACATTTAAATAAGTATTAGGACTTTCCTAAACTCGAAGCCAAACGATAGGATAGTCGGGAAATTACCGAAGTTCACTTCGAATCAGTGATTTCTCCTACCTTTCTTCCTTTGGATTCATAAAACAAAATGTTCCAAAATTTGATCCATTCCCTATTGAAATTCCAAAATTCAATCTTTGAAAACCTTAAACTTTGAAATTCTTGAAAGCGAGTTATTGATTATTATCGAGAGTTTTCTTAGGTGATTCCCGTCACTTAAGATGTAATTAACTATAGGGGCTTGCCCTTATAGGGAATTTTAAAGAACCTGAGTAATATAAACCTCGTTTGATACTTTCATATTAAGCGGGGAATTTGTCGGCTTATAAAATTGGTTCGCAGACCAAACGGATGTCACAAATCTTCTAGTTTATTTAATCGAGCCCCACCATCAAGCAGTGTGTCTATCCTTAGGGATAGATACACGGTTTGTGGTGCGGTGTTCGTTTATATAAACTATTTGGGATGTGAGATCGGTTTGATTTCATATCTTAAAATCTTCAAATTTAAAAATTATTTCCAAAATCAAATACTACTTTCTCAATTTATATATATTTAAATTAAATTTAAAATTTAAATTCGCCGACAACTTACGTTAGGCGACCACTTTTCAAAATAAAACACACAACCTAAAAATATGCCGACACAATTACGGCGACTCACGTGAGGAATATTCCTCTCTCCATTATAATCGAAATAATTCGCTTTCAAAAATCGGTAGTGTATCCATGTCCCTAATGGATCAAACTACCCTTCTTTCCGTTGGAATACTATGTTCATTTCTATCTTGAACAAGTATAGCCAACATTCTCTCGGATTTAGGAGCCATTGTTTAGACACCCCTAAACGAGAGAGGTTCCGAGATCCTTTTACCTCATTTCGAGGTGGGGTGGACTCCGATAGGTGTTAGTTTAGGAGTGATCCTTCGAGTCGGGAAGTCTTGCTTAAGACTTTCTTTCCCTTTCCAACTACGAATCGGATTCCTTACCTTCTCTACACCTTTGAACGTTCCGTTCTAAATAAACAAACCCTCTAATAAGTGACTCTTTTAACAAATAATTCCTTCTTATAAATATATGAACAAAAATGAGTTCGGACTCTTTTCAATTCCTTTCTTTTCGTCCTAAAGAAAAGAAGCATAACTTGGGATCGACAACGAGAATCTACCTTGCGAAATGGAAGCCCCGAGCCGATTTTCTCCTTCACCAACGGATTGGACTTCGGCTGTCTATAAGGATGAGCCGCCCGACAATGGGGTCATCCGATTTGGACGAGGATTTGAAAACACGAACGTCAAGGTCACCGACGTCTCCCTCTTTGCAGCGACAAACAAGGTATCCGAAGGCGAGGAGCCACCGCTGGAGTTCGACCTTAGGTCGACCCAAGAGTTTCCTCCCTGCAAAGGGTCCCGACTAGGAGGAATCTGCTCTGTCCGCAGGAGGACCGTTCTCACTACCCCCACTTGGTCTAGTTGTTTCGCACCTACCCCGACTTCGCCAAATCAAAGGGAAAGGAATCCGGAAGCTATGATAAACACGTTACCGTGGAGGGTACGGATCTTCTCGTAAGACCTTCGTCTTCGAAATCGGGTCCGGTTCGAAGATTCCTTCGACGACAAAGACCCAAAGAAGAAATAGAAATAGAAGGATCGCCGGGGAAGCCGAAGCTGCTGAGGTTGCCTTCTGGAGGAAATTCCGAGTTGCCGGAATATACACCGTTACCGAGAATATACACCACTTGCTCGACTACATACCACTTTTGGGAGGAAGCGGGTTCCATCCCCTCTCGCCGCGAGAGGATGAAGAGAATGTTCGAAAGATTGTCTGCCACATTACCACGGCCCGCATACTACAGCGATAACCGCAAGAAAAGAACCGGAACTACGCCGTTTGCTCGGCCGCAAACTTTGGTAGAAAAGCTAGCAAAGAAGGAAAAGCGCCGTGTCGGAAATTCTACGAAGGATAGGACGGGTGCCAGTCAAATCCCGTCTTGGGCCCCGAGTAGAACCCGCCGTCATGATAGAGAAGCCAAGCAAGAGAATGAAGGCTAGCCCGCCTGTCGTAGTATCAGGATTACAGATTAGGGAGGATACCACCTTCCAGCATTTGGCCGACAGACCATCTGGTCCTAGACCTTCTGCTTGCTAGAAGGATGGTGTGGCGTCCCACTACGGGGCGATTGAGATCGAAACAACGGCCGAGAAAGAAAGTCTCGCCGGGAGAGGCTGGAATGCGAAGAAAGTGCTACTTGCGATGAAGGGGACTCGTGAAAAAAGGACCGGCAACCATCGCATGACAACCACAAAGATACACGAAAGCTCCGCTAGAAGATGCCATGGAAAAGTTGAGAACCGACATCCAGACGGTTGGCAAAAGAAAGAGAAGAAAAGTTCGGAGATGAGATCGACTCATCGGAATTCATGGACAACGAATATGCGAGAAATCAACATGGTTGAGACACGAGCTTCATCATCTTCTCGAGGTGCTCCTGCAGCTGCAGAAGAGAGGAGCCGAGGCGATGAAGAGACGGCTTCGGGAAAAGGACGACACGATCGCTCGAATGGCGAAGAGGATGGAAGAGATGGCCATAGCTGCGGCCACTCTCCGCAGTCGAGTACAACCACATAGAGAGACACCCCAGAAGTCATTCACATCGTAGACGGAGGAAAGGAAATTACATCCGTCAATGGGGATGACCGAGTGAAAAAGGATACAACACGAAGTATGATCCACGAAAAGGATATCAAGAACTTGGTAGAGCGAGCGAGGTGCGAGAAGCCCTAGCACAATCGAAGAACGGGACATCTATTCGGACGGGTAGACCTTACCGGAAGAATTCGACGCCATCCGATACCCGAAGGGCTTCGTACCACCTCCGTTTAAGACCTTCGACGGAACCAGGAACCCCCGACGGCATGTTGCACACTTTCGTGCCGAGTTGTTGCAATGCGGCGGGAGCGATGCGCTACTCTTCCGATGGTTCGTTAGCGATGCGTCGGGAATCGCCTTCGGCTGGTATGCGGAATTGCCGAATGGTTCGGTGAAGACGTTCTCGGAGCTAGAGAACCTCTTCATCAAGCGATTCGCCGGAGCTCGGCACCACATCACTATAGGTGATTTAGTGGTAGAGAAACAAAGGCCGAATGAAACTTTGGTGGATTACATACTTCGATGGAGAAACTTAAGCATGAAGTGTGAACCACAAGCTGCAAGAACAACATGCGATCGGCATCTTGCTTAAAAGCATTCACGGCCCGATAGCACTTCTCCTCGAGGATTCACTTATTAAGACTTTTGAGAAGTTGTTAAGCAAGGCCGGAAGCTTGCAAGAAGAGGCGAAGCAATTAAGTTTTGCCGACAAGACGGACAAGCGAAGCCGGTGAAGACTTTCGAAAAGAAATGCGGGGTCGTTGCGGCGAGTTGACAAAGGCAAACAACCGATCGCAAATACCACCGGAACGGCCGCGAGCAACCACAACAAAATTACCAGCAACCCCGGTCCAGCTATCGGTCGTCTCCGCGAGTATGAACAACCGTCTCGTCCGCAACGTACATTGAGGGAGCTTCGAGCGAGAGAATATCCGTTCAAAAATGAAGCGATACCGAAGATGTTCCGTAGCTTAACGAAAACTCCAGATTTCCAGTGCCGGAGCCCAAAAGACCGGAGGAAGTCAACAAGAAAGGTGATCCCAACTTTTGCCCCTACCATCGGATGCTTGGGCACAAGATAGAAGACCGCATTACCTTCAAAAGTTGGCTCAACGACAACCTTCGGAAAGGAAATATAACAATCCCGAAGGAGTACATGAAGGAACCCCGGAAAGGAGGTTCCGTCGATGTTATCTCAGCCGATCCCGTCATCCCGATAGATCCCTATGCAGCCGACGATGGATGGACTACCGCTCGGACGAGATCTTCGAAGAAGATTTTAGACAACATCCGAACCGCTTCGGTGCGAGCTTCAATTCGAGTTCGAGACACTGTTAAGCGGTACTATCACTTGCGATAGAAGAACCACCTCGACAGGAGACAATCGAAGAGAAGAAGAAAATTGACGAAGAAGAGGTGACCGAGATTCCTAAGGCTAGACTAGGGGCTGCTTATCCTAGGATAGTTGTTTCCGATTCGGGGGAGAAATCCCTCGAACCTCTGATTTTGTATGATTATCTGGCTCACTTCGGTGGGATCATATAATGATAAGGGTGATGGCGTTGGCTACGTTTTGACTGTTTCTAACGATTACGTAACTAGCGACAATCCGGGTGTCGATTTCGATACCAACAACAATTCTCAAATCATACATGATCTCGACGATCACAATGACGAAGAAGGCATCCATCAAGGAGGCTACGAGAGTTCAACGAAGCAACGGATCTATCCGTGAGTTTCGAGGAGCTCCGATTACGATAGAGTTAGAGCCTTTAGATTTTGAAGATAATCCGGAAGAGCCCGTCATTCCGATTCGGGAGGAGACACCAAGCAAACTCAACACTAGATTCGAAGAAATTACGAAGTCAACTTGAGAAGTGGAAGAGTTCTACCTCCGAGAATGGGTCCAAAAGACAAAGGAAAGCGGTGGTTGTTCAAGAAGAACCAACCCCGGCGAGAAGAAATACCCATTCGAGAAGAAGCCGAGACGCGAGGAGAACAAAGTGGACTACAACGTGCTAGCCCATCTTAGGAAACTACCGGCCAAGCTGAGCATTTACGATGCTCTCATCTTATCAAAGGAGATGAGGGAAGCTCGATCAAGGCCTTACTTGATCCGGAAATTTGCTTAGCTCGAATGGCCGGAGATTCCTTAGATGAGGTTTGCTCGTTAAAGGAACAACGAGGTGTTACCTTCACGGACGATGACCTACTACTTGGGACGCGAGATCACAACCGACCGTTGTACATTTCGATTACAATTGGGAAGTTTACGCTCTCCAGAGTTTTGGTGGATCCAGGAGCATCAATCAATATAATGAGTCTTCGAACACTAGCATACTTGGAAATTGATGCTCGTGAGCTCGAGGCCGACAAAATGTTATTAAGAGGATTCAACCAGAAAGGAGAAAGAGCCCTCGGGTCAATAACGCTACTGATGAAAACCGGTGACTTAGCAAAGACAACCGCAAAATTTCATATAATCGATTCAGAAACGTCGTTCAACGCTCTCTCGGGCCGACCATGGATACATGAAAACGGGATGGTACCATCATCTCTACACCGGTGCATCAAGTACTACGATGGAGGGGAACGAGTGCATCAAAGGTGACTTACAACCATTCTCCGTACATGAGATTGGAGTCCATGAAGATGCGGCTTATTATGCACCGCCAAAGAAAACAATCTTCTCCGGAGATACCATAACAAATGAAGCAAAGAAAGTTCGAGACAACGAAGAACCTGAAGTTCTAGTCCAACAGTCACTCACCACTCCCTTCCGGAGAGATGGTGAAGGTTTCTCCACAACTCGCATCCGAGGTCGAGGCCGGGGACGAGGCCGTGGTAGAGACACTAGGACAATTGGACAGAAGAAACCAACCATCAATGTTGATTGGGAAGATAGTTACGAAGAAGAAAAAGAAATCGAAGCAAGAAGCGGCAACAATAAGTCGAAAGAAGCCGCAATACAAGATCTCCCTCGAAGATGAAAAGAACGAAGAATACAAATCAATGTACGGGAAGATTAACCACTACGTACATACTATGACCCTAACTCCGATCCATTCTAATAAGATCGAGGGTATGGAGGTCAAAGAGGTACGTAGTGACGGTGCAAAGCCGATCAAATTCTACCATGGTGCTTCTTCCTCCAAAACTGAAAATAATGTACAATTCGAAGATGTCACTTCATCAGAATTAATGGAATTACCTTTTGAGTGGTACTCTCCCTGTGTTCAAAATTTAATTCAACGTGGTTTCTTACCTCGACAATGGACAAAAGGCCAATCACAACATTTTGAAAAGTTATGGAATAACTCCGGCCGTCCTCCCGATTCAAAGTATGGACTCGGATTCGGCACGGTAGGGTCGAGTTGACGATGCCGAATTTTGCTTGGTTGTCACTTGCAAATCCAATGAAAACTCGCATGGAAACTACGGACGAACTCGAAGATTTACAAATTGGAGACGCTCCACCGAATTCGAAGAAGAAATCAAATCTACAATAGATGAGTTAACGGAAGTTAACTTGGGTACTAGCGAAGAGCCTAGACCTACCTTTGTTAGCTCCTTACTCAATAAAGAAGACTCCGAAGAAATAATCAAGTTATTAATGGAATTTAAAGACTGTTTTGCTTGGAGCTACGATGAAATGCCGGGATTAGCCCCGGAGGTTGCGGTCCATAAGTTAGGAGTGGATCCTACTTCATTCCGATCGGACAAGGTCCCGAAGAATGCGTCCGGAAATCGAACAACAAGTCATAGCCGAAGTTAAAAAGCTAATAGACGCTAAATTTGTCCGTGAAGAACAATACCCGACTCGGTTAGCCAATGTGGTGCCGATCGGAAAGAAGAATGGTCGGATCGGAATTTGTGTGGACTTTAGAGATTTAAACAAGGCATGTCCAAAAGATGAATTCCCTCTACCAATTCCAGAGCCGATGATCGATATTGCTTCGACACATGAAATATTCTCATTCATGGATGGATCTTCGGGATACAACCGGATAAAAATGGCTCCGAGAAGATGAAAAGCTTACGGCATTCGAACGCCGATCGGAGTATTTTGCTACACGGTGATGCCATTCGGACCGAAGAACGCAGGAGCAACTTACCAAAGAGCAATGACAAGAATTTTTGATGATCTCATCCACAATCAAGTCGAGTGCTACGTGGACGATGTCGTCATCAAAAGCAAAGTAAAGGAAAACCACTCGTATGATTTGAGAATTGTTTTCGAACGATTAAGACAATTTAACCTTAAGATGAATCCCTTAAAATGCGCCTTCGGCGTCACCTCCGGGAAATTCTTAGGATTCGTTGTCCGACATCGTGGAATTGAAATCGACCGGAGAAGATTAAAGCCATCTTAGAAATGCCGCCTCCCAAAACCTTAAAACAACTACGATCTTTTCAAGGGAAGGCGGCATATCTTCGACGCTTTATCTCGAACACTGTCGAGTAGGTGTCGGCCTTTCTCGGCACTAGTTAAAAAGGACGCCAAATTTATTTGGGAAGAGAAATGCCGAGAAGGCCTTCGAAGACATTAAACAATATTTAATGACACCTCCTGTCTTAGCGGCCCCGAGTCTCGGGTAGACCGGCGATACTTTACACCGCGGCTCTAGACGACTCCCTCGGAGCCTCGTTAGCCCGAGTCGATGATGAGGGTAAAGAAAATGCTCTTTACTACTTAAGCCGTCGTTTACTCCCGACGGAAGTAAGGTATCCCGCAATTGAAAAGCATTGTTTGGCCCTGATCTTCGCCGCTCAAAAGCTCAGGCACTATATGCTTTCTCATAAGGTCGACTTGATTTCGAAGTTTAATCCATTGCAATACTTGATGACTCGTCCAACACTTTCCAGCAGACTTGCCAGATGGTCAATGATATTATTGCAATTCGATATAACTTTCGTGCCTCTGCGTGCCGTAAAGGGACAAGTCTTAGCAGACTTCCTCGCAGCACACCCTTTGCGGCCGAATCTCCTCTCGATGACGATCCGCGGATGAACAAATAATGAGCCTAGAAGACCACGATGATCGACGTTGGGAATTGTATTTCGACGGAGCATCTTCAGCACACAAAGACGAAGAATCGCAAGTGATAGTGCCCGGTAAGGCGGGAATCGGGCTAATCTTTATAACACCGGAGCGGGGGATGTTAAGATACTCCTACCACTTGACGGAGCCGTGTACAAACAACGAAGCGAGATACGAAGCCCTCATAACGGGATCGGAATTAACCATTCAAATGGGGATAACGAGACATCAACATCTACGGGGATTCACAGTTAATCATTCAACAGATCGCCGGACAATACAAAATTTTTAAACCAAGACTCGAACAATACTTCCAGTATGCCATACAGCTGTTGGAACAGATTCCAAATGTGACAATCTACAAAATTCCTAGAAAAGAGAATGCTTTAGCAGATGCTTTAGCCCGTCTCGCAAAAGAATTTGCTCGTTTGCAAGATGAATCGGTGGAAGTGTCGGTTCACGGACGTCGGGTCCTATCACGGCTTGACATAGACATGATACACAAATCGAGAAAAGAAAAAGAATCGATTGCGGCGGTGACGAAAAACACGAAGATTGGCGACGGCCATTGATGAACTCACTCGCAAACAGGAAAGCTACCGGACGATAGGTCGCTAGCCCATCGGATCAAGAAAAGAACTACTGTCCTACGCATTAATAAACAACACATTGTACGGAAGGTCTTTTGATCAAATGTGGCTAAGGTGCTTAAGCGGGTCCGAGGCCCGTGAAATCGTTAAAGAGGTGCATTCGGGACTGCAGTGGCGCTCACCGGTCGGGTCCAAAGATGAAGATGAAAATTAAAAGACTAGGGTACTACGGCCCTCGATGATGACCGATCGCATGAAAATCGCCGAGAGCCGTCACCAATGCCGAGTGCACGGAGTGGTTCTACACCAACCTCCAAATGTGCTACACCCGACAATTGCGTCGTGGCCGTTTGAATGTTGGGGCACGGATATAGTGGGTCCGATAGAACCACCATCTTCGAAAGGACATCGCTTTATTCTTGCGGCTACGGATTACTTTTCCAAGTGGGCGAGCGGTTCCACTTAGAGAAGTGAAAGCACACCACGTGCTTGCGGTTTTTCAAGAACCAAGTTGTCTACCGTTTCGGAGTGCCGCGCGAGATCATCTCGGATAATGGGTCGGCATTCGAAGCACACAAATCAACAATTTTGTCGGGAGACACGGAATCGGTCGGCGATACTCGACAATTTACTACCCAAGAGCAAACGGTCTCGGCGAGGCTTTTAATAAAACTCTCGTTCAAATCTTAAAGAAAACCCCGGACGATAATAAGAGAAATTGGCACGAGAAATTGTTAGAAGCCTTATGGGCCTACCGGACAACCTTCGAACTCCTACTCGAAGCTACACCTTACGCTCCGGTGTATGGGTCCGAGGCGAGTGTTACCTTTAGAGGTTCAACTTCCTTCACTCGGAATTGCGAGTTGCAAACAAGATCACG
Source organism: Papilionanthe hookeriana x Papilionanthe teres (assembly GCA_022702705.1). Classification (NCBI taxonomy): domain Eukaryota; kingdom Viridiplantae; phylum Streptophyta; class Magnoliopsida; order Asparagales; family Orchidaceae; genus Papilionanthe; species Papilionanthe hookeriana x Papilionanthe teres. The sequence goes on from CM040425.1 coordinate 164,997,529, forward strand.
ACGAAGAAAACGCCGGACTACGACTCGAAGAATTAGAAAGCTTGGAAGGGAAAAGACTTGCGGCGCAACGGAATTTAGAACTATATCAAGCTAAGATGGTTCAAGCCCATGACAAGCCGGGTCCGCCCAAGAACCTTCAAAGTTGGTGATTTAGTTCTCGTTCTCAAGAGACCTATTCTTGCACACCGCAAGATAGGAGGAAAATTTGAACCCACTTGGGAAGGACCGTTTGTGGTTGAAGCGGTATACTCGGGAGGTTCCTACCGGCTAGTGAATTGCCGGGGAGAACGACATATGCTTCCGATCAACGGACGATACTTGAAAAAATATTACGCTACACGATGTTTCGATGGAATGAATTCTTCATCCCTAAGAAACACGGGTGAAGTAATTACTTATGATTGGGTCCGAACTCAAAATAATAAAATGTGCTAAAATAAATAAAATCATGATAATAAAGTTTTCCTCGTTTTCTTCTCCAAATCAAAATCTCTTCCCTCATCTTATCTTACTTCATTCTGTTAAATTTCAAAATATAAGAATAATAAAAAATGTATCTTTAAAAAACATTTTCTTAATGTTCTTGTTCTTAGTACAACCCCTGATCCTTTTCCTTGTCTTTTCGCAGGGAAATGTCGAACGGGCGGTTGGTCTTGAACTTTAAGAATGGCGTAAGCCTTGCACTCGATGAAAAGAAGGTGAAAGATGGAGCGATAATCGAGATCGACTCGGATTTCGCACCGGCGGAGCCTACGATACGAGGAAAGTGGCTGGGTCCCGGTTAACCGAGCAGAAGCTGCCGGACGGACGGTGATGAAAGTGGGTGGCCCAAGCCACCAATCCAACAACAAGAAAAGAAAAGCAAACACCGAAGAAGATAAGAAAATGAAGTCCGTAGTCACTACGGCGGAGGGCGAGCTTGTCGGCGCCGCGCCCGCGGAGATTCAAGAAGTTCGGAGGGCTACTCTCACGGCCACGCAACGGAGAAATAAGAATCGCCGTATCCGTAAGATGTTAACAAAACTAGGCTGCGGACCGGCGCGACGAGACAATTGCTAATGCCAACACTCACATTTCAAGGACACCGGTTCACCGGGAACTCGAAGAAAGGAGGCCGGCTCCTAGAATAACGAAAGAACCGGGGACATCTCCGGAAGATCGGAAGAAAGAAGGCTACCACGCCACCGGATAGAACCACCGGCAATGCATGACCTTGTTGCGGAAGCAACCCGGGGGATGTCCCGACGGACATCATCCACGAGAAGCCGAGGTATGCGGGGGAACGTGAAGGGATTGAACCATATATCCCACAATATGTCACAAGGCCTCGCCATCGCAGATCATTCGGAATACGAGCTGGAGAGGATGCGGAATGTTGAAAAGAAAACTTTCGAATACTTCGAGAGAATTAAAGGAAGAAGAATCAACATACTAGAAGGCCTCGAGCTACATACCGACGTATTCTCGGAGTATGAACAACGACAAATCGTGGATCGTATCCGGGATCCGAAAAGAATGGGCCGAGCGGGCCGCTCGAGGGAAAACACATACTCGGAACCCCGGAGATGGATGCCGGGGAAAGGAAGAATCACAATACAATGCGGATGCTTGCTACAACTTTGTCGAAGACGGAAGGAAACCCACGGGAATACTCCGTCATGGGCAAGTAGATCCGATGCCATCGGTTATCAAGAGAATGGTAAAAAGATTGATAACATGGAGGGTACGCCGGCAGATTGCATACCCAATAGCTGCATTATCAACATCTACAAACGGGGTGATCGCATACCCCCACATATTGATCACCACGACTTCGTCGGACCTCTACGCACGGTCTCTTTCTGAATGAGTGTAACATCATGTTCGGATCCGACCTCCGGATAGCGAGGCCCGGGTGAGTTCCGAGGGCCGGTAAAGATACCTTTACCGGTGGGTTCCGTCATGATGCTGCAAGGTAACGGAGCGGATATCGCAAAGCATTGCATACCGGGGTGCCGGTGGAGCGAATCTCGGTTACTTTCGGGAGGATGGACGACGACAAAATACCTTACCATTTCCAACCGGATCCGGAGCTAGAGAACCTCCGGCCTTACGAGGCTGTGAGTTACATGGGAAATATCACACCTCCAACGTACATCCAGTCGGCATCCTTGCCAAGGATGGCTTGGAAGGTGATGTTATTGACCATGTACCTCACTATTCGGACATGGATTTTTGACGGATGATTCTTTTGATGAATCAACAAAGATCATACACGATCCGTTTTGAGTCTACATGGATTGTATGAAATATATTCCGGATCGAGTTGTACGACGTATTTTCAACATGATTGGAATGAAAGTGACCATGTCACGTTTTTGGCCTTCACCTCTTTTGTGCAAATTGATTGGGAAACGCCATTAAAGTTAAATGAACTTCGAACAAAGAACGAGAAAAGAAATAAAACAAAAAAAGAGAATAAAAGAAAACTTTCTAAAAAAAAAATCTAAAAATGACAAACACCAAGTTCACATGAACATTAAATAAACAATAAAATAAAATTTGAACCATTAAAAGATAAACGAAATCAACACAAATCTCAAATTCCATCCTTCCAAACTTCAAAATCAAATTCCATCCTTCCAAACTTCAAAATCAAATTCCATCCTTACAAATTTCAAATCAAATTCTCAATCAAATTTCAAATCCAATCTCGATCAAATTTCAAATTTGATCTTCCAAATTTCAAATCAAATCTTAAATCAAATTTCAATCGAGTTCAAACTCATCCTTCCAAATCTCAAATTCAATCCTTCCAGATTTCAAGTCTCAATCAAATTCAAATTCAATTTCTTCCAGATCTCGAATCAAATATCAATCACATCAAATTCAAACTCTTTTGGGTCGAGGATTTTACATCCAAGACTGCACTGCTTTAGTATTCTTCTCCTATTGCACTGAAATACATCAAATTCAAACCTTTTGGGTCGAGGATTTTACATCCAAGTACCGTACTGCTTTAGGATTCTTTTCCTATTGCATCTGAAATACATCAAATTCAAACCTTTTGGGTCGAGGATTTTACATCCAAGACTGTACCTTTTAGGATTCTTTTCCTACTGCCTCTGAAATACATCAAATTCAAACCTTTTGGGTCGAGGATTTTACATCCAAGACTCGCTTGCTTTAGGATTCTTTTCTCTACTGCATTGAAATACATCAAATTCAAACTCTTTTTGGTCGAGGATTTTACATCCAAAACTTGCCTTGCTTTAGGATTCTTTTCCTATTGCACTTGAAATACATCAAATTCAAACCTTTTGGGTCGAGGATTTTACATCCAAGACTCGCTTGCTTTAGGATTCTTTTCCTATTGCACTGAAATACATCAAATTCAAACCTTTTGGGTCTAGGATTTTACATCCAAGACCGCTTGCTTTAGGATTCTTTTCCTATTGCCTTGAAATACATCAAATTCAAACCTTTTGCGTCGAGGATTTTACATCCAGACTTGCCTGCTTTAGGATTCTTTTCCTACTGCCATTGAAATACATTAAATTCAACCTTTTGGGTCGAGGATTTTACATCCAAGTACCTTGCTTTAGGATTCTTTTCCTATTGCCTTCGAAATACATCAAATCAAACTTTTGGGTCGAGGATTTTACATCCAAGACCGCACCTTGCTAGGATTCTTTTCCTACTGCACTGAAATACATCAAATTCAAACTTTTGGGTCGAGGATTTTACATCCAGTATCGCCTCGCTTTAGGATTCTTTTCCTACTGCACTTGAAATACATCAAATTCGAACCTTTTGGGTCGAGGATTTTACATCCAAGACCTGCTTGCTTTAGGATTCTTTTCCTATTGCACTGAAATACATCAAATTCAACCTTTTGGGTCGAGGATTTTACATCCAAGTACCTTCGCTTTAAGATTCTTTTCCTATTGCCTCTGAAATACATCAAATCAAACTTTTGGGTCGAGGATTTTACATCCAAGACTGCCCTGCTTTAGGATTCTTTTCCTATTGCACTGAAATACATCAAATTCAAACCTTTTGGGTCGAGGATTTTACATCCAAGACCTCACTTGCTTTAGGATTCTTTTCCTACTGCACTTGAAATACATCAAATTCAACCTTTTGGGTCGAGGATTTTACATCCAAGACTGCACTTGCTAGGATTCTTTTCCTATTGCACTGAAATACATCAAATTCAACCTTTTGGGTCGAGGATTTTACATCCAAGGCTGCCTTGCTTTAGGATTCTTTTCCTAGTGCCATTGAAATACATCAAATCAAACTTTTGGGTCGAGGATTTTACATCCAAGACCGCATTGCTTTAGGATTCTTTCCTACTGCACTTGAAATACATCAAATTCAAACTTTTGGGTCGAGGATTTTACATCCAAGATTGCCGTTTAGGATTCTTTTCCTATTGCACTGAAGTACATCAAATTCAACCTTTTGGGTCGAGGATTTTACATCCAAGACTGCACTGCTTTAGGATTCTTTCCTATTGCACTGAAGTACATCAAATTCAAACTTTTGGGTCGAGGATTTTACATCCAAGACTGCACTTGCTTAGGATTCTTTCCTATTGCCTCTGAAATACATCAAATCAAACTTTTGGGTCGAGGATTTTACATCCAAGACTGCACTTGCTTTAGGATTCTTTTCCTATTGCACTTTGAAATACATCAAAATTCAACTTTTGGGTCGAGGATTTTACATCCAAGACTGCACTTGCTTTAGGATTCTTTCCCTATTGCACTTGAAATACATCAAAATTCAACCTTTGGGTCGAGGATTTTACATCCGAGACCGCATTGCTTTAGGATCTTTTCCCTATCGCAATGAAATACATCAAATCAAATTCAAACTCTTGAGGTTAAGGATTTTACATCCAACACCACTTTGCTCTGAGATATCTTCTCATTGCAGCGATTCAATCTAATCAATTCAATTTTCTTTCGAGGTGGGAGATGTTACATCTAAAACCTCAAAATCCCAATTTTCATTTCAAATCAAATCCCTCAAATTAATTTTGACAAAACTTCAATCTAAATTGAAACTCCAAACTAAAATTTAAACTCACACATCAAAACATAATTTGAAACAAAATAAAATCTAAATCGAAATTCCCCGAGTCATGTGATTTGGAATTTACCTCCTTTTCCTTTCCCAGGCGAGAGTTCGAGAATCTCCGGTTCCAGAGATATACTTGACACTCCCCAGCAGAAACTCTTCTACTTCGTCCTAAGTTCGTCACTTGGACATCTGTGTTGGTTTTGTTGATCGCTTCGGTCAACACCAATACGCGCGGTGTGCTCCGTCAGCTCACCACACCTATTGGGGGTCCATTTGTTGACCTCATTTTTGGTGAGGTCTTCCCTTCTTCTTTTTAGTGCTTAGGATCTAGCCTTAGGCTTTTCCTTTGACTATCTTAGAGGACCAGAATTGGGACCCGCCTTTTAGAAATTTAAACCACTTCTAAACTCCCTGCAAACTCCACAAACTTGACTATAGACCCCTAATCACCTAGAGGGTTGAAATCAAATATGGAAGTTTAAAGGATGAGTTCCTATAGGACTCTTTGGCCTTAGGACTACCTACAGGTGGCACTGGTGCAGTGAAGGGGCTGACTTACACACACATTACACTTATACACTACACTTACACACTACATTTCCACACACCTCCTAAAACCACACCCATACCCAACTTGACCTCTCGACTCATGTAGGTGATTCACATGGATGGTCCTTAACCCCTAAGCCCTTGCTAAGAGGGTTAGGATCAACATAGTGAATGCCTCAAATGAGTCCTTTCATGGCTCATATGGGCTTGAAATGGCTTCATGGCTCAACCAAAATGATTTCACCCCACTCAAATTCACCCAATCTTCAATTTCCCAAATTTTCAATTTTTGACCCCAGGGACCCTACACTGCTTAACCTACCCAAAACCATTGAAATTACCCAAATTTTTGCAAAATTTCCAAATTGCCTAAAATTCTTCAAAATTATTCCCAAACATCTCCACATCACTCAAATTGATCATCCATACCCAAAAATACCAAAGATTCCAAAAATACCCCCAATACCCTCCAAATACCCAAAATACCCTTCTTGGCCTAAAAATCCAAAAATTTAGAAAATTCCCAGAAAATTCCAGAAAATCTTAAATATTCCCAATTTCATTTTGTCCAACTACACCATGGGCCAATTTTGTCAATTTACCCTACTTTTGTCAAAACCCCCAAATTGACCCATTTTAACCCTAAGTGAACCCGATGTCAAACCAAACCTACCCAATTGACCCCAATTTTGGTTCAATTCAATTCTAAACTTCAATTCAACATTCCTAATACCAATTTAGACCAAATCCAAGTCCAATTTGATTGACATTTGGATCCAATTCCACTTTTGACCTTAAGGCCCATTTTTTGACCTAAGCCCAAACCTAACCCAAATGAACCCAAACCCCAAAAATCAAAGCCCAACCAAAGTCAAAACCTCTTTGAAACACTCCCATAAACACTTCTCAACAATAATTCTACATCAATTTCAACCCTAGCCCAACATTGGCCCAACTTGGCCCATTTGGACCTATATTGGCCCATTCACCAAAAGAATCCAAATCCAACCCAATTCAAGCCCAAACTACCCCAAATTTGCTTCAAGTTACTCATGACACATCCATGAGCTAAACCCAACAATTATTTGGCCCAACCTTTTACAAAAATTTTTCATCCATGAACACATTCATAAACTTAAAAGCCCACTTCCCTTAAACCCTCCTAAAAGCCCATTTCCTCCAAAATTCAAAAGCCCAAATCTACCACTAAAGCCCACATGACATCTCCATTTGTCATCCATTTAATTAAATCCATTACCTAAGTCCTAAAATCATCATTGAATTATTCCAAATGAAGCTTCATCCAAATTCCCATCAAATTACCAAAAATTTCTTAAAACCCATTTTTATGAAATTGACTCGGCTTTCTCCAAGCCAAAGACAAGCCATGCAAGCCATTGACAAGCCACATGAAGCCATGGGAGGCTTGACATGTGACCATGCCATTAATGGTAAAAGGAGGGGCTCCTTTCCTAATCTTTCATTAAGCCTTTTTTACCTTAAGCATGTCGCACACTAAACCATGTTTAGCCACCTCATCATGGATAGAGACCACACCACTCTCTCTTGGGCTGACCCAACTGATCCTCTCGGCCCAAAATCGAGTCCATGGGGAGGTGAACCAAGCCCAAAGGTGAGTTGACCCATTTGGACCCAAAATAGGCTCATCCCCCATTCCACTTCAATCCAACTCCTTTACACATGGCAATTGCCAATTGATTGCACAAGCCTCCAGCCCTGACCCACCTGACCAAGATGGTGACCATTGCCTGGCCGGCCGGCCACCAGGCCGCCGGAAAACACCATGGCCGAGAGCTCACATGTGAGCCAACATTGAAATTCTCACTTGCTGAGCTGCCCCATCCCTAGTGGTCACCATGGCTGATCTTCTCCTCACCAGAGCGGTCGATCCCAAGCCCTAACTCCCCATGGGAGGCCTCCCGACCCGGCTCTGATTTAAACTTCACCCCTCTCGGCCATGAGAGAAGAGAAGCACAAACCTTGCCAAAACTACTGCCAAAATTGTTCCGGACCCTTCTCCATCCTTAGAGCACTTGATCCCCAGGTGAAATTCCCCTGCCATTTCTCCTCCGAAAGCTCGATTTCGGAGTTGAAATTCCACCCAAAACCGGGACACTTCTCCACGGTGAGCCAATTCTCAAATTGATTGGCTCTACACCTTCACCGGACCAAGGGAAGGTGTCCACCATCAAAAGCCCCATCTCCGAGGCCACCCGGTTGCTCCGACCTCCAAGTTTTGTGATCGGGCTTGGTCGAAATCATATCCGGACAATTCACCGGACCGGGAGACTTCATGCGGAGCTTGCTTAGGACCCAATCGAAGGTGCAACAACTCTCAAATTGAAGCCACACTTCTCCGAGCCAAGGTATGAGCTAACTCTTCATCCCGAGCTTCGAAGATTCTCTATTTCAAATGCCTTAGTTTCAATGCATGTTAGCCGTATAGATGTGTTCGTCTCTTCGAAGACGAATCCATAGAGTATAAGAACGTAAAAATCCATTGAGAATCGAGTGAGATCTTAGGGATTTAGTGTGGACGGCTCTCGGGTGAGAACACTTGGGGACGATGAACGGATGCCGTCCATTCGATACACGCGCGGACGAACGACTCAGATGGCGTCGGACCGGGAAACGGTGCGAGAACCGCGGGGCCGGGCTGCCGACTCGGATGGCGGCGCCCGATCACGGCGCGACACGTACCCCTTCGGAGCCGCCGATGTTTCGGCGGCGCCGCGTGGATAAGTAGATAAATAGGGTATTTTTCGATTTATTTAATTCCCTAAACTTCAAAAATCCATATCTTTGTGTAAAAAAATCACAAAAATAAAATAAAAATACCCTCTTGCTCGAGTGAACGAGAGGAGAATAATGTGGAAAAGAAATCATTTAATTTCATCAAGTATTTTATTTTTTATAATTTATTTACTCTCTGCAATGTTTTAATTCTCCATGCATGCATACAATTCACCATGGCATGAGACCATAGGGCTTTTGAAGCCTCTGAATTTGGGAACATTCCCTGAATTTTCCAAAGTCAGAGGCCATCCCTATGAGGAGTTCTTGATTTTTCAAGTTCGAGTCACTGTTTTGAGTATTTTAATTCCAGTAAATAGCATGTTGTGAAATAAATTTTAGGAAAATTTGGTGATGTTCCTTATGACCAGAGAACCCTAGGAAAAATAGATTTTGGCTTAGTTCATTCAAAACAACCCTAATTGACTTAAACACCCAAAATAGGTCTTTAATTAATTAGAGTTAACCAGGTATCAAATTGACTTGAAATCAATTCTCCACTGACCTTTAGGATCAGAGGAACCCACCATAAAAATTTGAGGTCAATTGGACTTGGTTAGCCCTACTAATTGGGTTGATTAAGTCACTTAGCCATTTTAAACTTTAAAAATTCATAACTTTTAAAATACTTTTAAAAAATTCACCAAATTGGTTTTGGAGCCTCTCTGATATCAGGGGAATCTAAGAAAATTAAAATTTCAATTTTCTAAAAAAGTTGATTTTTAATAATATTTTAATATTTTTAATAATTAAAAAATAATAAAAATCACAAAAATAATAAAATTCACCAAAATGTCACATTTTGAATTTTAATCACTTAGGAACAAATCCCACATTTTTCCTAGGTCTATTTAGTGAGATATTGAATTTTAAAGTTTTAAGGTAATTTTAAAATTAAAAAAATGTATTTTCTAGCATTTTCACTAAAATAATTATAATAAATCATAAAAAAATCAGAAAATTGCAAAATTTGTTTCTCTGGTTTTCTTGATATCAGAGAGATTTTTGAAAAATATAAAATCCATTTTTCAACATTTATTTTATTTTTAAATTAATTAACACTCCAAAACTCAAAATAATTATAATAAAAATAATATATTTCAAAAAATCACCAAAATTGGTCCAAGTGCTTCTCTGGTCATTAGGAATGTCCCCTAATTTTCTTAAGGACAGAAACTTTCCTTTGGTCATGTTATCAAATTTTCCTTGAAAATCTCTATTTTCCACCAAAAATAATTATATAAATAAATTAAATACAGAAAAATCACATTTTCTCCTCTCATGTCTTTATTTACATATGAGTGAAGTCACATAAAAATTTCAAGTTCATTTGGGTTCAATTTAGTGAGTTATGAAATTATTAAGCTTAAAGGGTAAAATGGTAATTAAACTTTCAACCCTTAATTAAAACTTTAGGTTTAATAAAAAATCAACAAGTAAAACATTTGATCTTAATCTGATTTGGATGATTGAAATTTAAATAATTAAAGGGTAGAAACCCATTAAATAATTTTAAAATGATTAAACTTTAATTAAATAATAGATTAAATTTGGAGGAATAATAAATTAGAATTATTAAAATAAGGGATATTTATTAGGAAGAGATTTATTCTTTAATTTAAAAATCCCTAAACTAATTATATCATTAATACTCAATTTTTAATTAAAATGATAACTCAAATTTAAAATATTAAAAAACTTAATTAAATTATTAAACTCTTTCAAAAATTTCAATTAAAATTAAAGATAAAACTTAATTAAAAATTAAATTAAAATTAAATTAAATAATTGAATTAAATTAAATTAAAACAAATTAAATTAAATTAAATTAAATTAAAATTAAATTAAATCAATTAAATTAAATTAAATTAAATTAAATTAAATTTAAATTAAATTAAATTAAATTAAATCAAATTAAATTAAATTAAATTGAATAATTAAATTAAATTAAATCAAATCAAATTAATTAAACACCAAATCAAATTAAATTGAACTATATTAAACTAAATTAAAACTCAATTAAATTAAATTAAGTTAAATTAAAACTCAATTAAATTAAGTTAAATTAAATATAACATCACCTAAGACATAAAGAATTCAAAATAAATGTAAAACAACTTGAACACTATTCCAAATTTAAACCCTTTAACTTAAATCAAACCATCTGAACACCAATTTGCCTTCAAATGCTTTAGTCATCATAACTCCTAAATAGAACATTAAATGAAATGTTATTTCACTCATAGGATATTCAAATGTCCTAGTTCATTGAGCAAGTTAACAAGACTTGAAATTCTTGGACGATTAATTCATTTGTATAATTAAATTCATTTGGACTTAAAACAATCCTAGAAATATTGAAAAGATGTTTAAGATTCTTCTTAAGCACTTCCTCGATATGATAGGATATTTATAAGAACAATTGGACTTAATTGTTCTTTGATGAAGAAAATCGTCCTCAAACAAAAACACAAAGAACCTAGACGTCATAGGAGTTGACTAGCTATAGGATTAGGAATTTGGTAGAAAACCATAACCTTTCCCTTAGCTTTACCTAGGGACTTGCTTAAATATTCTAATTGTGTTTTAAGTGCGGCTTGGGATGACGGGAAGACCCTCCGGGTACGCTTTTATTTTATTGCAATTTACTTTCTTGCAATTTACTTTCTTGCAATTTATTTTCTTGCAATTTACTTTATTGCAAATGCACTTTACTCTTCTTGCATGATAAAACAACAGTTGCATGAAAACCCACACCTTTAGGATAGTCCCTAAAACTGAAACCAAATTAAGTTAAAAGTCATTGCAAGATAAAATTCACCGCCACAACATTTCAAAATATAAAACAACTCAAAATTTAATCACAAACGGAACACAAAACTACAATTGCAACTAAACTAAAACGTCCTGTTGGATGATCGGGAATACCTCGGATGATGTAACCTACGTGTTGCTAACGGGATTTCCCGCGGTCTAAATGAAAGTGTGGAACTCATTCGGTTGAGTTTAGCAAATTCATCTGGACTAAGTGAATCCGATAAAAATAATGATGCCGGAAGGATGGAACCGTGGGATCTTAACCGGTGTCGTTATAATCAACTTTAAGATTTGTTTTAATTAAAACGTAAAAAACACTTGGAAAATTAAGATTTCTCTAAACCAAAATACTTTTCTCATCCCCTGATTTATGGTTTCTAAAACTAAACCTCTGCAACAACAAGGAACTTGGAGCATGGTGGGCAGCACGGCCATCGTCGTCAGCAAAACTTGAACCTACTTCAGCAAAACCTTCTTAGAATTAAACAACAAAGCCATAGGACTTCGAGGTAGCTTGCCTAGTGCAACATAAATCCTCAACCTTTTCGTTAGGCACTTGCATAATCATTTTATGCAAATTAAGCCCTAACCGGTCTTAGGATTCCGAGGTAGTCGTCCGATACGACATAAACCCTCACATCTTCTAGGCTATTTGTTTGATTTTATCATACAAATATAAGCCCTAATTAATTAAAATTGGCAAGATCAAAACATTTAAATAAGTATTAGGACTTTCCTAAACTCAAGCCAAAGGATAGGATAGTCGGAAAATTACCGAAGTTCACTTCGAATCAGTGATTTCTCCTACCTTTCTTCCTTTGGATTCATAAAAAAAATGTTCCAAAATTTGATCCATTCCTTATTGAAATTCCAAAATTCAATCTTTGAAAACCTTAAACTTTGAAATTCTTGAAAGCGAGTTATTGATTATTATCGAGAGTTTTCTTAGGTGATTCCCGTCACTTAAGATGTAATTAACTATAGGGGCTTGCCCTTATAGGGAATTTTAAAGAACCCGAGTAATATAAACCCTGTTTGATACTTTCATATTAAGCGGGGAATTTGTCGGCTTATAAAATTGGTTCGCAGACCAAACGGATGTCACAAATCTTCTAGTTTATTTAATCGAGCCCCACCATCGAGCGAGTGTGTCTATCCTTAGGGATAGATACACGGTTTGTGGTGTGGTATTCGTTTATATAAACTATTTGGGATGTGAGATCGGTTTGATTTCATATCTTAAAATTTTTCAAACTTAAAATTATTTTCAAAATCAAATACTACTTTTCAATTTATTTATTTAAACTAAATTAAAAATTCGCCGATAACTTCTGTTAGGCGACCACTTTTCAAAATAAAACACACAACCTAAAAATATGCCGACAGATATGCATGACTTGTGCCTTATGATCCCGAGTTTGAAGAAAATAAAAAAATAAAAATACAGAAAGGACTCGAAAAACTAGAAATGTAGATGGAAAACTTTCAAGATATTAACATAGAAAATCATCATACTTCATTGAGGGATTGCGTAAATCCTACGACAGATGAAATTCACTCAAGTATACAAAACCATGTCATAGAAGCTAACTCATTTAAAATAAATCGTGAGATTATCCAGCTGGTGCAGAACAATCAGTTTGGGGAACTCTTTTGGAGGATCCCTATTTACACTTATTATTTTTTTTAGAACTTTGTGCTATATTTCTTTATAACGGTATGTTAGACGATGCTGTTAGACTAAGGCTTTTTCCTTTCTCACTAAGGGATAAGGCTAAAATGTGGTTATACTTGTTGACCTCATTTTTGATGAGGTCTTCTCTTCTTCTCTTCAGTACTTAGGATCTAGCCTTAGGCTTTTCCTTTGCCTATCCTAGAGGATTAGAATTGGGACCCACCACCTAGAAATTTAAACCACTTCTTAACTCCCTGCAAACTCCACAAACTTGACTGTAGACCCCTAATCACCAAGAGGGTTGAAATCAAATGTGGAAGTTTAAAGGATGAGTTCCTATAGGACTCTTTGGCCTTAGGACCGCTTACAGGTGGCCCGGTGCAGTGAAGGGCTGACTTACACACACACTACACTTATGCACTACACTTTCACACACCTCCTAAAACACACCCATACCTAACTTGACTTCCGACTCACAAAGGTGATTCACATGGATGGTCCTTAACCCCTAAGCCCTTGGCAAGAGGGTTAGGAACAACATAGTGGATGCCTCGAATGAGTCCCTTCATGGCTCATGTGGGCTTGATATGGCTTCATGGCTCAACCAAAATGATTTTATTCCACTTACATTCACCTAATCTTCAATTTTCCAAATTTTTAATTTTTGACCCCCGGGACCATACGCCCGCTGAGCCTACCCAAAGCCCTGGAAATTACCCAAATTTTTCAAAATTTCCAAATCACCCAAAATTCCCCAAAATTAACCTTGAACATTTACTCACCAATCAAGTTGATCATCCATAGCCAAAATATCATAAATTCCAAAAATACCTCCCAATACCCTCCAAATACCCAAAATACCCCTCTTGACCCAAAAATCCAAAAATTCAGAAAATTCCCCGAAAATTCCAGAAAATCCCAAATATTACCAATTTCATTTTGTGCAACTAGACCATGGGCCAATTTTGTCAATTTACCCCACTTCTGTCAAAACCCCCAATTTGACCCATTTTAACCCAAAGTGAACTCAATGTCAAACCAAACCTATCCAATTGACCCAAATTCTGGTCCAATCCAATTCTAAACTTCAATTCAACATTCCCAACACCAATCTAGACCAAATCTATGCCCAATTTGATTGACATTTGAATCCAATTTCACTTTTGACCTTAAAGCCCAATTTGAACCCATGACCCAAACTTAGCTCAAACTCACCCAATTCAACTCCAATTAATCCCAAACCTTTTATAAACCTTCCTTAACAGCCCCACAAATAAATCACTAACATAATTTACCCAAAATTTAGACCCAAATCCCACTCAAATTCAACCCAAAGCCAAAAAGCCCAATTTTGACCTAAACCCAAACCTAACCCAAATAAGCCCAAACCCCAAAATCAAAGCCCAACCAAAGTCAAAACCTCTTTGAAACACTCCCATAAACATTTCCCAACATTAATTTTACATCAATTTGAACCCTAGCCCAACATTGGCCCAAGTTAGCCCAATTTGACCTACATTGGCCCATTTACCAAAGAGGTCCAAATCCAACCCAATTCAAGCCTAAACCACTTCAAATTTATTCCAAATCATTCATGAAACATTCCTAAATTAAATACAACACTTATTGGATCTAATCCTTTGCAAAATTCACATCCTAAAATTTGTTTTGAAACGTAAAGGCCCATCCCCTTAGCCTTCCTAAAAGCCCATCAAAAATAATTTCAAAATGCCCAAAGCCCACATGACAATTCCTTCTCATCATCCCTTTAATTGAGATCAATTCCTAAGTCCCAAATCAATCATCAAATCAACCTAAATCAAGCACCATCTAAATTTTTCACTAAATTGCCAAAATCTCCAAATTCCATTTTCATGAAATTGACCAAGCTTTTCCCCAAGCCAAAGACAAGCCATAAAACCACATGCAAGCCATGGACAAGCCACATGAAGCCTTGGAAGGTTTGACATGTGATCAAGCCATTAATGGCAAAAGGAGGAGCCTCTTTTAAGCCCCCTTAAAAAGGTTTTAACCCATTTAATGCTTCACCTTAATCCATGATTAATCAAAATATTCATGGATGGTGACTTCTCTACCCTTTCCTAGCTGATTCATCTGATCCTCCCTCAGCCCAAATCAGTCATGGGGAGGTGAACCAAGCCCAAAAGGTGGACTTGACCAAATCAAGCCAAAATTGGCCTTCCCTCATGCCATCTTAATCCAAGCTTTTGACACATGGCATTTGCCAATTGCCTACACTAAACCCCAGCCCTGACCCACCTGAACACGATGGTGACCAATGCCTGGCCGGCCAGCCACATGGCCGCCGGAAAACACCACACCCGAGAGCTCACATGTGAGCCAAACTTTGAAATTCCACCTTACTGAGCTGCCCCATGCCCAGTGGCCACCATGGCTGTTCTTCTCCTCACCAGAGCAGCTGATCCCAAGCCCTAACTCCCCCTGGGAGGCCCCCCAGCCTCTCCTATTTAAACACCCCATCTCTCGGCCATGGAAGAGGTGTTGAACCAACCTTAAGGAAACTCTACCAAAATCACTCTAGACCACTCTCTACACATAGAGCACTTGATCCCCACTGGATTTCACCCCAATTCCCTCTAGCTTAGCTCAATTTTGAGTTCAAATTTCAGCACAAAAACCAGGACACCTCTTCACAGTGGACCAATCCTCAAATTGATTGGTCCTACACCTTCACCAGACCAAGGGAAGAAGTCCACCAAGCAAAGCCCCCTCTCCGAGCCACCCATCCGTTCCGGACTCCAAGCTTTGTGATCGGGCTTGGTCGAAATCATACCTAGACAATTCACTGGACTAGGAGACTTCATCCGGAGCTTCGTCGGGACCCAATCGAAGGTGACACAACCCTCAGATTGAAGCCACACTTCTCTGAGCAAAGGTAAGAGCTAACTCTTTATCCCGAGCTTCTGGAGATTCTCCATTTCAAATGCCTTAATTTCAATGCATGATCACTGTATAGATGTATTTGTCTCTTCAAGACGAATCCATAGAGCACAAGAACACGAAAATTTGTTAAGTATTGAGTGAGATATTAGGGATTTAGTGAGACGGTTCTCGGGCTAGGAGGCTTGGGGACGATGAACGGATGTCATTCATTTAATACACGCGCGAACGGACGGCCAGGATTGCGCCGGATGAGGAGACGGAACGATACAGCAGGCCCCCGGAGTGCTGAGTTGGATGGCGGCGCCGAATCAAAAGACGACACACGACGCTTCGGAGATGCCTAGGTTGAGTTGGCGCCGCGTGGATAAGTAGAAAAATAGGTTATTTTTCTATTTATTTAATTCCCTAAACTTCAAAAATGCATAACTTTGTGTAGGAAAGTTAGAAAAATAAAATAAAAATACTTTCTTGCTCAGTGAACCGAGGAGAATAATGTGAAAAAGAAATCATTTAATTTCATCAAGTATTTTATTTTTAATGATTTATTTACCCTCTGCATTGTTTTAATTCTCCATGCATATAGGAAATTCACCATGGCATGAGACCATAGGGCTTTTGAAGCCTCAGAACTTGGGAATATTCCCTGAATTTTCCAAGGTCAGAGGCCATCCCTATGAGAAGTTATTGATTTTTCAAATTCATGTTGCTGTTTTGAGTATTTTAAATCCAATAATTAGCATGTTGTGAAATAAATTCTAGAAAAATTTGGTGATGTTTCTTATTACTAGAGGACTCTAGGAAAAATAGGTTTTGAGTTAATCCACTTGGATTAATCCTAATTGGCTTAAACACCTAAAATAGGTCCCTAATTAATTAGAGCTAATCATACATCAAATTGACTTGAAATTAATTCTCCACTGACCTTTATGATCAGAGGAACCCACCATAAAAATTTGAAGTCAATTGGACTTGGTTAACCCTACTAAATAAGTTGATTAAGCCATATAGCCAATTTAAACTTTAAAAATTCATAACTTTCAAAATACTTTTCAAAAATTCACCAAATTGGTTTTGGAGCCTCTGTGATATTAGGAGAATTTAAGAAAATTAAAATTGCAATTTTCTAAAAAAGTTGATTTTTTGCATTATTTTAATATTTTAATAAATAAAAAAATAAAAAAATCACAAAAATAATAAAATTCACTAAAATGTTATATTTTGAATTTTAATCACTTAGGAACAAACCCCATATTTTTCTGAAGTCTCTATAATGAGATATTAAATTTTAAAGCTCTAAGGTAATTTTAAAATTAAAAAAATGTATTTTTTAGCATTTCCACTAAAATAATTCTAATAAATCAAAGAAGAATCAGAAAATTTTAAAAATTGATTTTCTGATTTCCTTGATATCAGAGAGATTTTTGAAAAATATAAAATTTATTTTTCAACCTTTATTTTATTTTTTAAATTAATTAATACTCCAAAAATCAAAATAATTATAATAAAAAGAATATAATTCAAAAAATCACCAAAATTGGTCCAAGTGGTCCTCTGGTCATTAGGAATGTCCCATAATTTTCTTAAGGACAGAAACTTTCCCTTGGTCATATTATTAAATTTTCCTTGGAAATCCCTATTTTCCATCAAAAATAATTACATAAATAAATTAAATACAGGAAAATCACATTTTCTCCTCTCATGTCTTTATTGACATATGAGTGAAGTCACATAAAAATTTCAAGTTCATTTAAGCTCAATTTAGTGAGTTATGAAATTATTAAGCTTGAAGGGCAAAATGGTAATTAAAATTTTAACCTTTAATTAAAACTTTAGGCTTAATAAAATTAAAAAGTAAAATATTTGATCCTAATCTGATTTGGATGATTGAAATTTAAATAATTAAAGGGTAGAAACCTACTAAACAATTTAAAAATAATTGAAATGAACTTTAATTAAATAATTGATTAAATTAGGAAGAATAATAAAATTGGAATTATTAAAATAAGGATATTATTTGGAAGAGATTTGTTCTTTAATTTAAGGATCCCTAAATTAATCAACTCAATAATATTTAATTTCTAGTTAAAATGATAATCTAAATTTAAGATTTAAAATGTTAAAAGACTTAATCATTAAATTAAATTAAAGTTAAATTATTTAAATTAAACCCTTCTAAAAATTTCAATTAAATTAAAATTAAAATTAAAATTAAATTAAAAATTAAATTAAATTAAATTAAATTAAAATTGAATTAAATCAAATTAAATTAAATTAAATTAAATCATATCAAATCAAATTAAATTAAAATTAAATTAAATTAAATTAAATTAAATTAAATTAAATTAAAGTAAAATTAAATTAAATCAAATTAAATTAAATTAAATTAAATCATATCAAATCAAGTTAAATTGAATTAAATTAAATTAAATAACAGAATCAAGTTAAAATTAAAATCAAATTAAATTAAATTAAAATTAAAACTAAACCAAATTAAATTAAATTAAAGTTAAATTAAATTGAATTAACAATAACATCACCTAAGACATAAAGAAATTCAAAATAAATATGAAGCAACTTGAACACTATTCTAAATTTAAACCCGTTAATCGAAATTAAATCATAAACCATTTGAACATCAATTTGCCCTCGAAAGCTTTTGTTGTCATAACTCCTAAACAGAACGTTAAATGAAATGTTACTTCCCTCATAGGATATTCAAATGTCCTAGTTCACTGAGTAAGATAACAACAAAACTTGAATTCCCGGATGATTAATTCATTTGTATAATTAAATTCATTTGAACTTAAAACAATTCTAGCAATATTGAAAAGATGATTAAGATTCTTCTTAAGCACTTCCTCAATATGATAGGATATTTATAAGAACAATTGAACTTAATTGTTCTTTGATGAAGAAAATCGTCCTCAATCCAAAACACAAGAACCTAAACGTCATAGGAAATGACTAGCTATAGGATTAGGAATTTGGTAGAGAACCATAACCCTTCCCTTAGCTTTACCTAGGAACTTGCTTAAATATTCTAAATTGTGTTTAAGTGCAGCTTGGGATGACGGGAAGACCCTCCAGGTACGCTTTTATTTTGTTGCAATTTATTTAATCGCATCGCACTAACTTTTCTTGCATGATAAACAACAGTTGCATGAAAACCCACACTTTTAGGATAGTCCTAAAACTCGAAACCAAAACTAAATTAAAAGTCATTGCAAGATAAAATTCACCACCACAACATTTCAAAATATAAAACAACTCAAAATTTAATCACAAACAGAACACAAAACTGCAATTACAACTAAATTAAAATGTCTTGTTGGATGACAGGGAATACCTCGGATGATGTAACCTATGTATTGCTAACGGGATTTCCCACGGTCTAAATGAATGTGTGGAACTCATTCAGTTGAGTTTAGTAAATTCATCTGGACTAAGTCAATCCGATAAAAATAACGATGCCGGAAGGACGGAACCGTGGGATCTTAACCGGTGTTGTTATAATCAACTTTGAGATTTGTTTAAGTAAAAAATTTTAAAAAACACCTGGATTTTAAGATTTTCTCTAAACCAGGACACTTCTCTCATCTCCTGATTTATGACTTCTAAAACTAAACCTCTGCAACAACAAGGAGCTCGGAGCATGGTGGGCAGCACAGCCATCGTCATCAGCAAAACTCGGATCTACTTCAGCAAAACTTTCTTAGAATTAAATAACAAAGCCATAGGATTTCGAGGTAGTTTGCCTAGTGCAACATAAAGCCTCAACTCTTCGTTAGGCATTTGCATGATCATGTCATGTAAATTAAGCCCTAACCGGTCTTAGGACTCCGAGGTAGTCGTTTAGTACGACATAAACCCTCATATCTTCGAGGCTATTTGTATGATTTTATTATACAAATATAAGTCGAAATTAATTAAAATTGGCAAGATTGAAATATCAGATAACATTAGGGCCTTCCTAAATTCAAGCCAAACAATAGGATAGTCGGGAAATTACCGAAGTTCGCTTCGAATCTGTGATTTCTCCTACCTTTCTTCCTTTGAATTCCCAAAATAAAATGTTCCAAATTTGATCCATTCCCTATTGAAATTCCAAAATTCAATCCCTTGAAAACTTAAACTTTGAAATTCTTGAGAGCAGAATTACTGTTTATTATCGAGAGTTTTCTTAGGTGATTCCCGTCACTTAAGATGTAATTAACTATAGGGGCTTGCCCTTATAGGGAATTTTTAGAACCCAGGTAATATAAACCCTGCTTAATTCATTTATATTAAGTAGGGGAACTTGTCGGCTTATAAAATTGGTTCGCAGACCAAACGGATGTCACAAATCTTCTAGTTTATTTAATCGAGCCCCATCACCAAACGGTATGTCTATTCTTCGAGATAGATACACGAGTTTGTGATGCGTAGCTTGTTTATATATACTATTCGGGATGTGAGATCAGTTTGATTTCATATCTTAAAATTTTCAAATTTAAAATTATTTTCAAAATCAAATACTACTTTTCAAATTATTTATTTAAATTAAATTAAAAATTCGTTGATAATTTCTGTAGGCGACCTCTTTTCAAAAATACAACACTCAACATAAAATATGCCGACAATTTCTGGCGACTCCACTGGGGAAAATTCCTCTCTCCATTTTAATCAGATAGTTCTGCTTTCAAAAATCGGTAGCGTATCCATATCCCTAGTGGATCAAACTACCCTTCTTTCCGTTGGAATACTGTGTTCATTTCTACCTTGAACAAGTATAGCCAACATTCTCTCGGATTTAGGAGCCACTGTTTAGACACCCCTAAATAGAGAGGTTCCGAGATCCTTTTACCTCATTTTGGTGGTGGGGTGGACCCCCAATAGGTATTAGTTTAGGAGAGGTCTTGCGGGTCGAGAAGTTTCTGCAAGACTTTCTCTTCCTTTTCCAGTTCCTAATCAATTCCTTTTACTCTTCCTACAACTCCTTCTTTTATTAATTCTCCTTCCTAACGAACAAATCTTTTCGAAAAAAACAATTTTCTTTTAATACCACAAATACACTAAGGTAAATAGAAATGTGTTCGAACTCTTTCTTTTTTGTCATAAGTTGTACGATAAGAAGAAGCACGATTCGGAGACTAACACTTGGAATCTGCCCTGCAGAAATGGAAGCCCCAAAACTGATCTTCTCCTTCGTCAACGGACTCGACCTGGCCGTGTTCAAGGACGAACTGCCTGATAATGGAATCATTTGATTCAGACAAGGATTCGGGGACACCGACATCAAAATCCTCGATGTCACTCTCTTTTCACTCACAAGCAAAGTACCGGAAACTGAGAAGTCGTTGATTGAGTTTAACCTCAAGTCAACTCATGAATTCCCTCCTCTACAGAAGATTCCAGCCGAGAGGAGTATCTGCTGTCCACGAAGGACCGTTGTTGCTACCCCCATCGGTCTAGTTGTCTCGCACCTACCTCGGCTTCTGCGAAACTAAAGGGAAAGGAAATTCGAACTCGATGAACACATTACACGTGGAGGGTACGGACCTTCCTGTGAAACCTTCGTTTTGAAATCGGGTCCGGCTCGAGAATTCCATCACCGACACGGACTCGGAGAAGGAACGAGAGTAGAAGGATTGCTAGAGAAGCCAGAGCTGCTGAAGTTGCTTTCCTAGAAGAAATCCTAGAACTGCCTGTGTATACACCACTGCCTGAATACATACCACTTTTGGGAGGAAGTAGATTCCATCCTCTCTCTGCTGCAGAGGATGAGGAAAATGTTCGCAAGATTGCTGCCACATTACCTCAGCCCTCATATTACAACGATAGCCGTAAGAAAAGGGCTAGAATTACGACATTTGCTCGACTGCAAACCCTGATAGAAAGTTAGCAAAGAAGGAAAAATGCCCTGTATCAGAAATTTTAAGAAGGATAGGGCGGGTA
The DNA here is from genome assembly GCA_022702705.1 of Papilionanthe hookeriana x Papilionanthe teres. Classification (NCBI taxonomy): domain Eukaryota; kingdom Viridiplantae; phylum Streptophyta; class Magnoliopsida; order Asparagales; family Orchidaceae; genus Papilionanthe; species Papilionanthe hookeriana x Papilionanthe teres. The sequence goes on from CM040425.1 coordinate 165,019,313, forward strand.
CCAGCCAAGTCCCGTCTTGGGCCGCGAGTAGAACCTGCTATCGCTGCGGAAAAGCCGAATAAGAGAATGAAAGCTAGTCCGCCTGTCGTTGTTTCAGGACTACAAATTTGGGAGGATACCACCTTCCGGCATTTGGGCGACGGACCATCCGGTCCTAGACCTTCGTCGCTAGAAGGATGGTATGGCGTCCCACTACCGGGACAATTAAGATTAAAACAACAACTCGAGAAGGAAAGTCTCGTCGGGAGACTTGAGTCCGAAGAAAGTGCTACCGCGATAAAGGGGACTCATGAGAAGGAAACCCTACGGTTATCACATGACAGCCGTAAGGATGTACGAAAAAGACTACTAGAAGATGCTATGGAAAAGCTAAGATCTGATATTCGGCAATTAGCAAGGGAAAGAGAAGAGAAATTCGGAGATGAGATTGACTCGTCAGAGTTCATGGATGATGAATATGCAGAAATTAACATGGTTGAAACACGAGCTTCGTCAGCTTCACAAGGTGCCCCTGCAGCCGCAGAAAGAGAGGAGCCGGAAGTAATGAGGAGGCAGCTTCAAGAGAAAGATGATACGATCGCCCAAATGGCAAAAAGGATGGAAGAGATGGTTGTAGCCCTAGCCACTCTCCAGAGTCAAGTTCAACCCCAAAGAGAAACAGAAGTCATTCACATTGTAGACGGAGGAAAGGAGATTACATCCATCAACGGGGATGATCAATTAAAAAAGGATGCAACACAAAGCATGATTCCGGAAAAGGATATTAAGAGCTTGGTGGAACAGCAGGTGCGAGAAGCCTTGGCACAATCAAAGAGTGGGACATCCATTCGAACGATAGACCTTACCCTGAAGAATTTGACGTTGTCTAATATCCGAAAGGCTTTGTACCACCTCTGTTCAAGACCTTTGATGGAACCGGAAACCCTCGGCAGCATGTTGCACATTTTCGTGCCAGTTGTTGCAATGCCGGCGGAAGTGATGCCTTACTTTTCAGACAATTTGTCAGCAGCCTATCAAGGATCGCCTTTGATTGGTATGCAGAATTACCGAACGGTTCCGTGAAGACATTTTCAGAACTAGAGAACCTCTTCATCAAGCGATTTGCCGGAGCTCAGCACCACATCACTATAGGTGATTTAGTGGTAGAGAAGCAGAAACCCAACGAAACCTTGGTGGACTACATACTTCGATGGAGGAGCCTAAGTATGAAGTGTGAGCCACAACTACAAGAACAGCATGCAGTCGGCATTTACTTAGAGCATTCATGGCCCGATAGCACTTCTCCTCAAGGGATTTACTATTAATACTTTTGAGAAGTTGTTAAGCAAGGCCGGAAGCTTGCAAGAGGAGGCGAAGCAATTAAGTTTCACTGACAAAACAGACAAACAGATTCCCGTGAAAACTTTTGAAAAGAGGTCCGGAATCATTGCATCAGTCAATAAAAGCAAGCAACCGATACAAATATCGTCAGAACGGTCGCAACAACCTCAACAGAATTACCAGCAATCCTGACCCAGCTATCAGTCATCCCAACAGTATGAACAACCGCCTCGTCCGCAATGTACGTTAAGGGAGCTTCTGAGCAGGGAGTATCCGCTCAAGAATGAGGCAGTGCCGAGAATGTTCCGCAGTCTGATGAAGACTCCAAATTTCCAACTGCCATAACCTAAGAGACCAGAAGAAGTCGACAAGAAAGGTGATCCCAACTTTTGCCCTTACCACCGGATGCTTGGACATAAGATAGAAGATTGTATTACCTTCAAAAGTTGGCTCAACGACAATCTTCGAAAAGGGAATATAACGATCCCGAAGGAGTACATGAAGGAACCCCAGAAAGGAGGTTCCGTCAATGTTATCTCGACGGATCTCATTGTTCTGATAGATCCCTATGCGACTCATGATGGATGGACTACCGCTTGGACAAAGTCTTCGAAGAAGATTTTGGATCAAATCCAAACCGCTTCGGTGTGAGCCTCAATTCAGAGTTCGAAACCTGTCAAGTCAGCACTATCACTTGCGATAGAAGAATCACCTCAACAAGAGACGATTGAAGAAAAGAAGAAAATTGATGAAGAAGAGAAGACCGAGGCTCCTGAGGCTAGACTAGGGGCTGTCTATCCTAGGATAGTTGTTTCCGATTCTGGGGAGAAATCCCTCGAATCTCTGACTCTGTATGATTATCTGCTCACTCTGGTGGGATCTTATAATGATAAGGGTTATGGCGTTGGCTACGTTTTGATCGTTTCTAACGATTACTTAACTAGCGACAACCAACCTAATCCGGACATCGATTCCGATACAAGTGACAATTCTCAAATCATACACAATCTCGACGGTCACAATGACAAAGAAGACATCCACCAAGGAGGCTACGAGAGTTCAACAAGCAATGAATCTATTTGCGAGTTTCGAGGAGCTCCAGTCACAATAGAGTTAGAGCCTTCAGACTCCGAAGCTAATCCAGAAGAACCTGTCATTCCGATTCAAGAGGAGACACTAGCAAACTCAATACTAGATTCAGAAGAAATCACAGAAGTCAACTTGAGAAGTGGAAGAGTTCTACCTCCGAGAATGTGTCCAAAGAACAAAGGAAAGCAAGTGGTTGTTCAGGAAGAACCAACCCCGGCAGAAGAAATACCCATTCGGGAAGAAATTGAGACACATGAAAATAAAGTAGACTACAACGTGCTAGCCCATCTTAGGAAACTACCAGCCAACCGAGCATCTACGACTCTCTCATCTTATCAAAGGAGATGAGAGAAGCTCCGATCGAGGCCTTACTTGATCCGAAATTTGCTTAGCTCAAATGGCCGGAGATTCCTTAGATGAGGTTTGTTCGTTAAAGGAACAACAAGGTGTCACCTTCACGGACAATGATCTACTACTTGGGACGATGAGACCACAACCGACCGTTGTACATTTCGGTTACAATAGGGAAGTTTACACTCTCTGAAGTATTGGTGGATCCGGGAGCATCAATCAATATAATGAATCTTCGAACGCTAGCATACTTGGAAATTGATGCTCGCGAGCTCGAAGCGCAGAAAATGTTATTAAGAGGATTCAACCGAGAAAGGAGAAAGAGCCCTCGGCTCAATAACACTCGCTAATGAAGACCGGTGACTTAGCAAAGACAACCGCGAAATTTCACATAATTGATTCAGAGACGTCATTCAATGCTCTACTGGGCCGACCATGGATACATGAAAATAGGATGGTACCATCATCCCTACACCAGTGCATCAAATACTATGATGGAGGGGAACAGTGCATTAAGGGTGACTTACAACCATTCTCCGTACATGAAATTGGAATCCATGAAGATGCAGCTTATTATGCACCTCCAAAGAAAACAATTTTCTCCAGAGATACCATAACGAATGAAGCGAAGGAAATCCGGGATGACGAAGAACCCGAAGTTCTAGTCCAACAGATCACTCACCACTCCCTTACGGCGAGATGGTGAAGGTTTCTCCACAACTCGCATACGAGGTCGAGGCCGGGGACGAGGTCATGGCAGAGACGTTAGGACGAGTTGGACGGAGGAAACCAGCCATCAATGTTGATTGGGAAGACGGCTTCGAAGAAGAAAAAGAGATCAAACAAGAAGCAGCAACAATAAGTCGGAAGAAGCCGCAAGTCAGGATCCCTCTCGAAGATTAAAAGAATGAAGAATATAAATCGATGTACGAAAAGATTAACCACTATGTACATACTATGACCCTGACCCCAATCCATTCTAATAAGATCGAGGGTATGGTGGTCAAAGAGGTACGTAGCGGCGGTGCAAAGCCAATCAAATTCTACCGTGGTGCTCCTTCCTCCAAAGCCGAAAATAATGTACAATTTGAAGATGTCACTTCATCGGAATTAATGGAATTACCTTTTGAGTGGTACTCTCCCTGTGATCAAAATTTAATTCAGCGTGGTTTCTTACCTCGATAATGGACAAAAGGTCAATCACAACATTTTGAAAAATTATGGAATAACTCCGGTCGTCCACCCAATTCAAAGCATGGTCTAGAATTCGACACAATAGGATCAGTTAACGATACTGAATTTTGCTTGGTTGTCACTTGCGAGTCTAATGAAAACTGCATGGAAACTACAAAAGAATTTGAAGATTTACAAATTGGAGACCCTCCACCAGAATTCGAAGAAGAGATTAAATCTACAATAGATGAGTTAACGGAAGTTAACTTAGGTACTAGCGAAGAGCCTAGACCTACCTTTGTTAGCTCCTTACTCAATAAAGAAGACTCCGAAGAAATAATCAAGTTATTAATGGAATTTAAAGACTGTTTTTCTTGGACCTACGATGAGATGTCAGGTTTAGCTCAAGAGGTCGCAGTCCATAAGCTAGGAGTGGATCCTACTTCTGTCCCAGTCAGACAAGGTCCCAGAAGGATGCGTCTAGAAATCGAACAACAAGTTATAGCTGAAGTTAAAAAGTTAATAGACGCTAAATTTGTCCGTGAAGAACAATACTCGACTTGGTTAGCCAATGTGGTGCCAGTCAGAAAGAAGAATGGTCAAATCAGAATTTGTGTGGATTTCAGAGACTTAAACAAGGCATGTTCAAAGGATGAATTCCCTCTACCGATCCCAGAACTAATGATCGACATTGCTTCGACACATGAAATATTCTCATTCATGGATGGATCTTCAGGATACAACCAGATAAAAATGGTTCCAGAAGATGAAAAACTTACAGCATCAGAACGCCGATTGGAGTATATTGCTACACAGTGATGCCATTCAGACTGAAGAACGCAGGAGCAACATACTAGAGAGTGATGACAAGAATTTTTGATGATATCATCCACAATCAAGTCGAATGCTACGTGGACGATGTGGTCATCAAAAGCAAAGTAAAGGATAACCACCTATATGATTTGAGAATTGTTTTCGAACGATTAAGACAATTTAACCTTAAGATGAATCTCTTAAAATGCGCCTTCGGCGTCACCTCTGGGAAATTCTTAGGATTCGTTGTCCGACATTGTGGAATTGAAATCGACCCGGAAAAGATTAAAGCTATCTTAGAAATGCCGCCTCCCAAAACCTTAAAACAACTACGATCTTTTCAAGGGAAGCTGGCATATCTTCGACGCTTTATCTCAAACTTGTCAGGTAGGTGTCAGCCTTTCTCGGCATTAGTTAAAAAGGACTCCAAATTTATTTGGGAAGAGAAATGCCAGAAGGCCTTCGAGGACATTAAACAATATTTAATGACACCTCCTGTCTTAGCAGCCCCAGTCTCAGGTAGACCGTTGATACTTTATACCGCGGCTTTAGACGACTCTCTCGGAGCCCTGTTAGCCCAGGTCAATGATGAGGGTAAAGAAAATGCTTTTTACTACCTAAGCCGTCGTTCACTTCCAACGGAAGTAAGGTATCCCACAATTTAAAAGCATTGTTTGGCCCTGATCTTCGCCGCTCAAAAGCTCAGGTACTACATGCTTTCTCATAAGGTCAACCTAATCTCAAAATTTAATCCATTACAATACTTGATGACTCGTCCAATGCTTTCCGGCAGACTTGCCAGATGGTCAATGATATTATTGCAATTCGATATAACTTTCGTGCCTCTTCGTGCCCTAAAGGGACAAGTCTTAGCAGACTTCCTCGCTGCACACCCTTTGCCGGCAGAATCTCCTCTCAATGATGATTTGCCAGATGAACAAATAATGAGTTTAGAAGACCTTGATGATCGACGTTGGGAATTAAATTTCGACGGAGCATCTTCAGCATGCAAAGACGAAGAATTGCAAGTGATAGTTCCCGGTAAGGCAGGGATCGAATTAATCTTTATAACACCGGAGCGGGGGATGTTAAGATACTCCTACCACTTGACAGAGCCGTGTACAAACAACGAAGCAGAATACGAAGCCCTCATAACAGGACTGGAATTAACTATTCAAATGGGAATAACAAACATCAACATCTACGGGGATTCGCAGTTAATCATTCAACAGATCGCCGGACAGTATAGAATTTTAAAGCCAAGACTCGAGCAATACTTCCAGTATGCCATACAGTTGTTAGAACAGATTTCGAATGTGACAATCTACAAAATTCCCAGAAAAGAAAATGCTTTAGCAGATGCGTTAGCCCGCCTCACAAAAGAATTTGTCTGCTTGCAAGATGAATCGATAGAAGTGTCGGCTCACGGACGTCGAGTCCTATCACGACTCGACATAGTACACAATACACAAATCGAAAAAGAAGAATCGATTGCAATGATGACGAAAACACGAAGATCGGCGGCGACCCATTAATACACTACCCGCAAACAGGAAAACAAACCGGATGATGAGTCGTTAGCACCATCGGATCAAGAAAAGAACTCCGTCCTACACATTAGTAAACAACACGTTATACGAAGGTCTTTCGATCAAATGTGGCTAAGGTGCCTAAGCGGGTCCGAGGCCCGTGAAATTGTTAAAGAGGTGCATTCAGGACTCGTGGTGCTCACCGATCGGGTCCGAAGATGAAAATGAAAATTAAAAGACTAGGGTACTACTGGCCCTCGATGATGACCGATCGCATGAAAATTGCCAAGAGCTGTCACCAATGCCAAGTGCACGGAGTGGTTCTACACCAACCTCCAAAAGTGCTACATCCGACAATTGTGTCGTGGCCATTTGAATATTGGGGCACAGATATAGTGGGTCCAATAGAACCACCATCTTCAAAAGGACATCGTTTCATTCTTGCGGCTACATATTACTTTTCCAAGCGGGTAGAGGCGGTTCCACTCGTAGAAGTGAAAGCACACCACGTGCTACGGCTTTTCAAGAACCAAGTTGTCTACCGTTTCGGAGTGCCACGCAGGATCATCTCGTATAATGGGTCGGCATTCGAAGCACACAAATCAACAATTTTGTCGGGAGACACGGAATCAACTCGGCGATATTCAACAATTTACTACCCCGCAGCATACGGCCCGGTCGAGGCTTTTAATAAAACTCTCGTTCAAATTTTAAAGAAAACTTTGGACGATAATAAGAGAAATTGGCACGAGAAGTTATTAGAAGCCTTATGGGCCTACCGGACAACCTTCGAACTCCTACTCAAGCTACACCTTACGCTCCGGTGTATGGGTCCGAGGCAAGTGTTACCCTTAGAGGTCCAGCCTTCCTTCACTCGGGATTGCGACTTGCAAATAAAATCACGACGAAGAGAATGCCAAATTACGACTCAGAGGAATTAGAAACCCCGGAAGGGAAAAGACTTGCAGCGCAGCAGAATTTAGAACTATACCAAGCTAAGATGGTTCAAGCCCATGACAGATCGGTCCGCCCAAGAACCTTCAAAGCCGGTGACTTAGTTCTTGTTCTCAAGAGTCCTATCCTCGCACACCGCAAGATAGGAGGAAAATTTGAACCCACTCGGGAAGGGTCGTTTCGTGGTTGAAGCAAGATACTCGGGAGGCTCCTACCGGCCTAGTGAATCGCAAGGAGAACGACATATGCTTCCGATCAACGGACGATACTTGAAGAAGTATTACGCTACCCGATGTTTCGAAGGAATGAATTCTTCATCCCTAGAAGCACGGGCGAAGTAGTTACTTATGACTGGGTCCGAACCCAAAAATAATAAAAAATGTGCTAAAATAAATAAAATCATGATAATAAAGTTTTCCTTGTTCTCTCTTCCAAATCAAAATCTCTTTTCTGATCTTATCCCACTTCATTCCTGTTAAATTTAAAAATACAAAAAGTAATAAAAAAAATTGTCTTTAATAAATATTTTCTTAATGTTCTTGTTCTTAGTACAGCCCCTGATCCTTTTCCTTGTCTTTTCGTAGGGAAATGTCGAACGGGCGGTTGGTCCTGAACTTTAGAAATGGCGTAAGTCTTGCACTCGATGAAAAGAGGGTGAAAGATGGAGCGATAATCGAGATTGACTCGTACTTCACACCAGCGAGCTCGCAATACAAGGAAGGTGACCGGGTCCCACCGATCGAGAGGAACTGCCCAGTCAGACAGTAATGAAAGTGGGTGGCCCAAGCCACCAACCCAGCAGCAAGAAAAGGAAAACAAACACTGAGGAGGACAAGAGAATCAAGTCTGTGGTCGTTACAGCAGAGGGTAGGCTTGTCAGAGCCGCACCCATAGAGATTCAGGAAGTACGAAGAGCTACTCTCACAGCAACTCAGCAAAGAAATAAAAATCGTTGTATCCGCAAGATGTTAACTAAACTAGCAGCGGACCAGCGCGACGAGGCAGTTGCTACTGCCAGTGCATATACTTCAAGGACACCGGTTCACCAGGAACCTGAAGGAAGGAGGCCAGCTCCGAGGATAACAGAAGAGACCAGGGAAATCTTAAGAAGAACAGAAGAAGGAAGGCTACAACGCCACTAGATAAAGCCACCAGTAATGCATAACCTTGTTTCATAAGCAACCCCGGAGGACGTCCCGCGGACACCATCCCCGAGGAGCCGAGGTACGCAGGAGAACGTGAAGGGATTGAGCCATATATCCCACAGTACGTCACCAGACCTCGCCATTTGCAGATTATTCCAGAATACGAGCTAGAAAGAAAGCAGAATGTCGAGAAGAAAACTTTGAATACTTCGAGAGAATCGAGGCGAGGAGGATCAATATACTAGAAGGCCTCGAGCTACATACGTACGTGTTCTCGAATACGAACAACAACAAATTGTGGACCGCATCCGGGATTTGAAAAGAATGGGCCGAGCAGGCCGCCTAAGAGAAAACACCTACTCGAACCCCGGAGATGGATGCCGTGGAAAGGGAGAATTACCATACAATGTGGATGCTCGCTACAACTTCGCAGAAGACAGAAGGGAAACCCACCGGGAATACTCCGTCATGACAAGGTAGATCCAATGCCATTAGTCATCAAAAGGATGGTAAAGAGAATGATAACATGGAGAGTACGCGCGTAGATTGCATACCCAACAGTTGCATCATTAACATTTACAAGAAGGGTGACCGCATACCCCCGCACATAGATCACCACGGCTTTGTCGACCTTTTTGCACAGCTTTCTTCTCGAACGAGTGTAATATAATGTTCGGATCTGACTTCCGGATAGCAAGCCCAGGTGAGTTCCGAGGTCTAGTAAAGATACCATTACCGGTAGGTTCCGTCATGATACTGAAGGGCAACGGAGCAGATGTCGCTAAACATTGCATACCAGGAGTACCAATGAAGCGGATCTCAGTTACTTTCAGAAGGATGGATGACAGGAAAGCACCTTACCACTTCCAGCCAGACCCGGAGCTAGAAAGCCTCCGGCCTTACGAGCTGTGAGTTACATGGAAAATATCTCACCTCCAACGTACATCCATACGACATCCTTGCCAAGGATAGCTTGGAAGGTGATGTTATTGACCATTTACCTCACTATTCAGACATGGATTTCTGACAGATACCTTTTTTGGATGGATCGACAAAGATCATACATAGTCCGTTTTGGGTCTATATGAATTGTATGAAATGTATTCCAGATCGAGTTGTATGATGTATCTTCAACATGATTCGAATGAAAGTGACCATGTCATATTTTTTGGCCTTCACCTCTTTTGTGTAAGTTGACTGAGAAACGCCATTAAAGTTAAATAAACTTCGAACAAAGAACAGAAAAGAAATAAAAAAAAGAGAATAAAAGAAAACTTTCCTTAAAAATCTAAAAAAAATAATGAACACCAAATTCACATGAACATTAAATGAATGATAAAATAAATTTGAATCGTTAAAAGACAAACAAAATGAACATAAATTTCAAATCAAATCTCATTCAAAAATTCAAATTCAACCTTCCAGATTTCAAATCAAATCTCAATTAAATTCAAATTCAATCTTCCAGATTTCAAATCAAACCTCAATCAAATTCAAACTCAACCTTCCAAATCTGAAATCCAATCCGTTCTACTCTCTCCCTTGTCTGGGATGGGAGCGTTTCGATTCCATTGACATGGATCGAATCCGATGGCGAGGAATTGTATCCAATCCAAACCAAAGAACTTCGATCAACTCTTTTGAGTGGGATATGTAACATCTACATATTCCCTCCTAATTTGTTTCTTTCCACAAAAATCTTTTACAACTTTCATGAAATTCTCGAAACACCAAAATTCCACACTTTTCAAATCAACATTACAAATCTTTGCAAAATCAATTACCATCAAATTCAAACTTTTGGGGTTGAGGATTTTACATCCGAGACTGTGTTGCTTTAGGATTCTTTCCCTATCGCAATGAAATACATCAAAATCAAACTTTTGGGGTCGAGGATTTTACATCCGAGACCGCATTGCTTTAGGATTCTTTCCCTATCGCAATGAAATACATCAAAATCAAATTTTTGGGGTCGAGGATTTTACATCCGAGACTCGCATTGCTTTAGGTTCTTTCCCTATCGCAATGAAATACATCAAAATTCAAATTCTTGGGGTTGAGGATTTTACATCCGAGACTGCATTGCTTTAGGATTCTTTCCCTATCACAACGAAATACATCAAAATCAAATTTTTGTGGTTGAGGATTTTACATCCGAGACTGCATTGCTTTAGGATTCTTTCCCTATCACAATGAAATACATCAAAATCAAACTTTTGGGGTTGAGGATTCTACATCCGAGACTGCATTGCTTTAGGAGACTTTCCCTATCGCAATGAAATACATCAAAATCAAATTTTTGGGGTTGAGGATTTTACATCCGAGACTGCATTGCTTTAGGTTCTTTCCCTATCGCAATGAAATACATCAAAATCAAATTCTTGGGGTTGAGCATTTTACATCCGAGACTGCATTGCTTTAGGATTCTTTCTCTATCGCAATGAAATACATCAAAATCAAATTTTAGGGGTTGAGGATTTTACATCCGAGACTGCATTGCTTTAGGTTCTTTCCCTATCACAATGAAATACATTAAAATCAAATTCTTGGGGTTGAGGATTTTACATCCGAGACTGCATTGCTTTAGGATTCTTTCTCTATCGCAATTAAATACATCAAAATCAAACTTTTGGGGTTGAGGATTTTACATCCGAGACTGCATTGCTTTAGGATTCTTTCCCTATCGCAATGAAATACATCAAAATTAAATTTTTGGGGTTGAGGATTTTACATCCGAGACTGCATTGCTTTAGGATTTTTTCCCTATCGCAATGAAATATATCAAAATCAAACTTTTGGGGTTGAGGATTTTACATCCGAGACTGCATTGCTTTAGGACTCTTTCCCTATCGCAATGAAATACATCAAAATCAAATTTTTGGGGTTGAGGATTTTACATCCGAGACTGCACTTTCCCTATCGCAATGAAAAACATCAAAATCAAACTTTTGGGGTTGAGGATTTTATATCCGAGACTGCATTGCTTTAGGATTCTTTTCCTATCGCAATGAAATACATCAAAAATCAAATTCTTGGGGTTGAGGATTTTACTTCCGAGACTACATTTCTTTAGGATTCTTTCCCTATCGCAATGAAACACATCAAAATCAAACTCTTGAAGTTAAGGATTTTACATCCAATACCGCATTGCTCTGAGATCTCTCCTCATTCAATCCAATCAATTCGATTTTCTTTTGAGGTTGAAGATGTTACATCTAAAACCACAAAATTCCAATTTTCATTTCAAGTTCAAATCCCTTCAAATTAATTTTAACAAAACTTCAATCTAAATTTAAACTCAAACTAAAATCTGAGCTCAGACATCAAAACTTACATTGAAACAAAATAAAATCTAAATTGAAATTCCCCCAGATCACTTGATTTGGGATTCACCTCCTTTTCCTTTCCTCAGCGAGAGTTCAGGAATCTCTAGTCTCAGAGATATACTTGGCACTCCCCAGCGGAAATTCTTCTACTTCGTCCTAAGTTTGTCACTTGGACATCTGTGTTGGTTTTGTTGATCTTTTCGGTCAACGCCAATACGCGCGGTGTGCTTGGTTAGCACACCACACCTATTGGGGGTCCATTTGTTGACCTCATTTTTGATGAGTTCTTCTCTTCTTCTCTTTAGTACTTAGGATCTAGCCTTAGGCTTTTCCTTTGACTATCCTAGAGGATTAGAATTGGGACCCACCACCAAGAAATTTAAACCACTTCTTAACTCCCTGCAAACTCCACAAACTCGACCGTAGACCCCTAATCACCTGGGGGTTGAAATCAAATGTGGAAGTTTAAAGGATGAGTTCCTATAGGACTCTTTGGCCTTAGGACTGCCCTGGGTGGCCTGGTCTGGTGAAGGGCTGACTTACACACACACTACACTTATGCACTACACTTTCACACACCTCCTAAAAACACACCCATACCTAACTTGACTTCCTGACTCACAAAGGTGATTCACATGGATGGTCCTTAACCCCTAAGCCCTCGGCTAAGAGGGTCGGGAACAACATAGTGGATGCCTCAAATGAGTCCCTTCATGGCTCATGTGGGCTTGATATGGCTTCATGGCTCAACCAAAATGATTTTATTCCACTTACATTCACCTAATCTTCAATTTTCCAAATTTTCAATTTTTGACCCCCGGGACCATACGCCCGCTGAGCCTACCCAAAGCCCTGGAAATTACCAAAATTTTTCAAAATTTCCAAATCACCCAAAATTCCCCAAAATTAACCTTGAACATTTCCTCACCGATTAAGTTGATCATCCATAGCCAAAATATCAAAAATTTCAAAAATACCTCCCAATACCCAAAATACTGCTCTTGACCCAAAAATCCAAAAATTCAGAAAATTCCCCAAAAATTCCAGAAAATCCCAAATATTCCCAATTTCATTTTGTTCAACTACACCATGGGCCAATTTTGTCAATTTACCCCACTTCTGTCAAAACCCCCAATTTGACCAATTTTAACCTAAAGTGAACCCAATGTCAAACCAAACCTATCCAATTGACCCAAATTCTGGTCCAATTCAATTCTAAACCTCAATTCAACATTCCCAACACCAATCTAGGCCAAATCTAAGCTCAATTTGATTGACATTTGAATCCAATTTCACTTTTGACCTTAAAGCCCAATTTGAACCCATGACCCAAACTTAGCTCAAACTCACCCAATTCAACTCCAATTAACCCCAAACCTTTTCTAAACCTTCCTTAACATCCCCACAAATAAAAAAATAACATAATTTACCCAAAATTTAGACCCAAATCCCACTCAAATTCAACCCAAAGCCAAAAAGCTTAATTTTGACCTAAACCCAAACCTAAACCAAATAAGCCCAAACCCCAAAATCAAAGCCCAACCAAAGTCAAAACCTCTTTGAAACACTCCCATAAACACTTCCCAAGATTAATTTTACATCAATTTGAACCCTAGCCCAACATTGGCCAAAGTTAGCCCAATTTGACCTACATTGGACCATTTACCAAAGAGGTCCAAATCCAACCCAATTCAAGCCTAAACCACTTCAAATTTATTCCAAATCATTCATGAAACATTCCTAAATTAAATTCAACACTTATTGGATATAATCCTTTGCAAAATTCTCATCCTAAAATTTGTTTTGAAACCTAAAGGCCCGTCCCCTTAGCCTTCCTAAAAGCCCATCAAAAATAATTTCAAAATGCCCAAAGCCCACATGACAATTCCTTCTCATCATCCCTTTAATTGAGATCAATTCCTAAGTCCCAAATCAATCATCAAATCAACCTAAATCAAGCACCATCTAAATTTTTCACTAAATTGCCAAAATCTCCAAATTCCATTTTCATGAAATTGACCAAGTTTTTCCCGAAGCCAAAGACAAGCCATGAAGCCACATGTAAGCCATGGACAAGCCACATGAAGCCATGGAAGGTTTGACATGTGATCAAGCCATTAATGGCAAAAGGAGGAGCCTCTTTTAAGCCCCCTTAAAAAGGTTTTAACCCTTTTAATGCTTCACCTTAATCCATGATTAATCAAAATATTCATGGATGGTGACTTCTCTACCCTTTCCTAGCCGATTCATCCGATCCTCCCTCGACCCAAATCAGCCATGGGGAGGTGAACCAAGCCCAAAAGGTGGACTTGACCAAATCAAGCCAAAGTTGGCCTTCCCCCATGCCATCTTAATCCAAGCTTTCGACACATGGCATTTGTCAATTGTCTACACTAAACCCCAGCCCTGACCCACCTGAACAGGATGGTAACCAATGCCTGGCCGGCCAGCCACTAGGCCGCCGGAAAACACCACACCCAAGAGCTCACATGTGAGCCAAACTTTGAAATTCCACCTTGCTGAGTTGCCCCATGCCCAGTGGCCACCATGGCAGTTCTTCTCCTCACCAGAGCAGTTGATCCCAAGCCCTAACTCCCCCTGGGAGGCCCCCCAGCCTCTCCTATTTAAACACCCCATCTCTGGGCCATGGAAGAGGTGCTCGAACCAACCTTAAGGAAACTCCGCCAAAATCACTCTGCACCACTCTCTACACATAGAGCACTTGATCCCCACCGGATTCCAGCCCCAATTCCCTCTAGCTGAGCTCAATTTTGAGTTCAAATTTCAGCACAAAAACCAGGACACTTCTTCACAGTGGACCAATCCTCAAATTGATTGGTCCTACACCTTCACCAGACCAAGGGAAGAAGTCCACCAGCAAAAGCCCCCTCTCCAGGCCACTCATCTGTTCCAAACTCCAAGCTTTGTGATCGGGCTTGGTCGAAATCATACCTAGACAATTCACCAGACCAGGAGACTTCATCTGGAGCTTGCTGGGACCCAATCAAAAGTGACACAACCCTCAGATTGAAGCCCCACTTCTCTGAGCAAAGGTATGAGCTAACTCTTTATCTCGAGCTTCTGGAGATTTTTCATTTCAAATGCCTTAATTTCAATGCATGATCACTGTATAGATGTATTCGTCTCTTCAAGACGAATCCATAGAGCACAAGAACACGAAAATCCGTTAAGTATTGAGTGAGATATTAGGGATTTAGTGTGGACGGTTCTCGGGCTAGGAGGCTTGGGGACGATGAACGGATGTCGTTCATTTAATACACGCGCGGACGGACGGCCAGGATCCTACTGAATGAGGTGACGGAACGATACAGCGGGCCCCCGGAGCGCTGAGTTGGATGGCGGCGCCGAATCAAAAGACGACACGCGGCGCTTCGGAAATGCCTAGGTTGAGTTGGCGCCACGTGGATAAGTAGAAAAATAGGTTATTTTTCTATTTATTTAATTCCCTAAACTTCACAAGTGCATAACTTTGTGTAGGAAAGTCGGAAAAATAAAATAAAAATACCCTCTTGCTCAGTGAACGGAGGAAAATAATGTGGAAAAGAAATCATTTAATTTCATCAAGTATTTTATTTTTAATGATTTATTTACCCTCTGCATTGTTTTAATTCTCCATGCATATAGAAAATTCACCATGGCATGAGATCACAGGGCTTTTGAAGCCTCTGAACTTGGGAATATTCCCTAAATTTTCCAAGGTTAGAGGCCATCCCTATGAGAAGTTATTGATTTTTCAAATTCATGTTGCTGTTTTGAGTATTTTAAATCCAATCATTAGCATGTTGTGAAATAAATTCTAGAAAAATTTGGTGATGTTTCTTATGACCAGAGGACTCTAGGAAAAATAGGTTTTGAGTTAATCCACTTTATTGTATTAGCTAGGGAGGAAGATAAAGAAATTCCAATTATTTTAGGGTGACCTTTCCTTGCTATTGGACAAGCTATGATAGATGTGCAAAAAGGAGAGTTTACTATGAATATTAATGACCATGAAGTCACTTTTGATGTATTAAAGACTATGAAATATCCAGCTAAGAGAAAAGATGATGATTGTTTTTTGATGAATGAAATTGATTATCTAAGTAAAGAACAATTCCAAGAAAGTTTTTAGAGTAAGTTTACAAATGAGATTGAAATAGACTTTCATGATGAGTTAAAAATGTTATGTAAAGAAGACTGTATGTATGTTTAGGAGAGGTGTGAAATGATGGATTCTACCAAAAATATTAAACTTTTAATTCCATTTATTGAAAAATCTCATGAACTTAAGATGGATGTACCCCATACAATTTTAAAGCCTATTATTTATGGAATTGATTTACACGACCAATATTTATATCTTTAGATGCGACTCAATCACAAGAAAAACTTGAATTGAATGATGAACAAGATAAAATTATTGAACTAAGACTTGGAAGAGAATTTGAGGATATATTTCAAAAAAACTTTGAGTTGAGAAAAGAGGATAAGGATATTGGAAGACCATTGGAAGAAATTCCTAAGGAATTTGAAAAACCTAATTCCTTAACTAAGATAGATCCTCCATCATTTAATAATTATAAGGGGAAGAATTGGAAGATAACTTGAAACAGAAGCATAACATAGAAGATATTGATCCTGAATCTGAAATATCTAGAGAGAATCCGATCCAAAATTTAGGAGATCTTGAATTATCTTGTAGAGGTCCATTTCTTATAAATTTCAAGCATGATATTAATATGCGGATTGAAAAAATCAATAGAAGAATTTTGGATCTAGAAAGAAATATGAGGAACAATGAGATAAATCCACTGAAAATGAAGAGCAGAATGAAAAATTAAAATTTGAGGATTTTGTAGGAATCCCTGGATCTGAAAAAGATTGGGCGATTGATCAAGAATTACTTAAATGGAATTTTGATCCAGGAGGAATCATTTGTCGGGCTAATGATGTTAAACCAAGCGCTTTGTGGGAGGCAACCCATAGTTATCAGTGTGCTTTGATTTAGTGTACTTGAGAGTTATGATTGTTAGTGTTGTATGGTGTTTGGATTAGTGGATTGACTTGATCTTTATGTGTCATTATGGATTGATAAGTATGATTGTTGATTGGTAGATTTTGGGATTGCTAGTTGTTTGATTTAATATTTGTGTTTTGAGGGAGTTGATTCCTTAACTTCTTATAATGGCTAGACTTAATCTCTTGTACTAATTGGATTAATGAGTCCACTATGACTTGGGTCTCACCCAGACTTGAGTTTTACAAGAGAAATCATGAATTTCGAACATTGATAGTTCCTTCTTAATTTGTTACTTCCTTTTTGCAACTTTTTTTTCATTAGGTAGGAGTCGCGAAGCTATTTGATGAATACCATTAGGATGATCTTACACTATCTTTATAACTGTTAGAGGTGTTTAATTACAGGGACAAGATGATACCTGAGATTGGTGTCCGGAAAACAATTTGTTAGGGATAATCTTATCTTTGGGATTATAATTTATAAAATTATTTAAAAAAGTATCTAATTTACTAGGTAGAGATTTCGTTGGAAATTGGAGGTAAGGTAGTCAGATTGGATGAGTTAAAGGATGAATTGACCTCATTTATCTTATGTGTGTTTATGTTTGTGTTACAATTTTATATAATAATTGAAGAACATTTTTATATTCCCTTGTTGTTACCTGTTATGCTAGTTAAACTTTTATTTAGTGAATTTCATTCGGGCATGATTAGTTTAAATTTACTTTCTGCTGCATATTGTTCTGTCCTAATGAATACTTGTAAAGGGTTTTGATAGACATGTGTGGTACAGAGAATTTTTGAACTGTTTTCTTCCTGCTTATATTTTTTGTACTAAAGGCTATACATGTTAAAAACCAAGTTTGGGGGTAGGAAGAAAAATAAAATTTTAATGTGAAAATACTTCCTCTTAGTGTAATTTTATTATAAGCATCTTTTAGGTTAGATTTACTTTCTTCTACTATCATTTTATCCTAATTATGCATGTATATGAATTTGATAGGATGTTTTAGTAGTAAGAAGATTCAACCTTTACTTTTTCTTCCTGCAACATTTTATTGAAATAATTGCAAAATATTTTTGAAATTTAAGTTTGGGGGGAAGAAAAATATTAACTCTTATATATTTTCAATTGTTATATTTTCAAAAATTATTAGCATAACTTCTGGTAGTTGAACTTCGCTTGAGATAACTAAAACTTTTTATTTTAGTTAAATATTATGGAAGGATTGGATGAAAGTTTTTAGTAATAAAAGTTAATTTTATAAGGATAAGATATTTGGTATGAAAGAATTTGATTATAGTTAACTATTTAAAGTAAGGAAAACTATATTTTTGAAATGTTAAGAGACTTAAAGTACTGTGTGTAAAGAAGAGATTGTGACTTTATGATGAATAATAAAGCTCATACCTAATTATAAAGTAAGGAGGTGTTTCAAGTTTGAACTTTAGAAAAGGAGAGTAAAGTTTAAAATCATTACAGGCTATCCAGATCTAGTAATCCTCATTAAAAAAAGAAGTGAAAAAGAAAAAGAAAGAATATATTTATGAGGAGAAGCTTGAGGAGATGCCTAATCAAAAATTGGCTTCACTTGAGTCACCCTAAAGGGAGAACTTGAATTCATTTCTGAATTTATATTTAAAGTATTGGGCTACATTCTGATGAAGTTTGCATAAACTCCTTTTTCACATAATCATTCAAAGCACTCTTAATGTGACAAATTATGCTTTATCTTGAAATAAATAGAAGACTAGAACCCTTACACTTGATTGTTGAACACTCTTATACTTGTAGTGTTAACCTGAGTTACTGAATTTCTTTCTAAAAGTCTAACCAATATATTCTTTTGAATGAATAATTTTAGTTTCTTTCAGGTGAAATGTACATTGCCTTGAGTTATATTTTATGTAGTAAAAGGGTTATTTGAGGACAAGTAACAATTAAGTTTGGGGGATTCTGATGCACCAAAAATATATACGGTTTTTACTATATGATTTTACTCATTTTTTGTGATATTACATTTTAAAAGGAAGGTATTTTATATTTTTTTAATTTTTAAGTACAAAAATGTTGATTGGAGCAAAAAGAAGCAAAAACGGTGCAATTTGGAGCAAAAACGAGCAAGAAAACAAATTTTGGCTTGACACCTTTCGATAAGTCTCTCTATGTCTAATCTCTTTTACACTTCTTGCATAATTTTTAAAGAGATTACACTTTAAAGAAAGGTTGGTTTTATGCCTATTTTGTAGGGCTATTTGTTTGGAACGCAATGCAACTGAAATGGGGCGAATTGGAGCTGTAACAAAGCCAAAAAGAGCGAAATGGTGGAGCTGCGCAGAATGGGCGCCGTGGGCGCCCAAACTGGCACTGGCGGCACCAAAAGCCTGAGACCACAAAAAATAGGGCGATGGCAGCGCCCTATTCAGCGTCGGCGGTGCCCGAGATGGATTGGACTCTATATTAGGCGGTTTTCGGCCAAATACATCGAATTTGGACGCTTTTTGGAGGGTTTCCTCATGCACTTCTTGGGAAATTCGTCCCTACTCTATTTTAAACCATATTTGAAGCCAAAAATGAAGAAGAGATGTTAGGGAAAACTTGGAGATGCTTAGAGATCTGAGAATAGGAGTAGAAATGTAGATTTCTACCTTTTTGGAGAAATTGGTGAGGGGATTTTAAGAGAATCTGTAAGGGAATGTTCTAGTATTGCATGG
Source organism: Papilionanthe hookeriana x Papilionanthe teres (assembly GCA_022702705.1). Classification (NCBI taxonomy): domain Eukaryota; kingdom Viridiplantae; phylum Streptophyta; class Magnoliopsida; order Asparagales; family Orchidaceae; genus Papilionanthe; species Papilionanthe hookeriana x Papilionanthe teres. Next base: position 165,038,747 of record CM040425.1, read on the forward strand.
ATCCGCGGGAGACTTTATGGGAGATATTTTCATTTTTCTTACAAGGGGAAAAAGCTAAGTATTGTGTTTTTCATTATCTTATGATATTGTAAACACTTATTTTGTGGATTTGCTTTAAAATGAAGTTTTTACGTAGTGTTTTCTTCGTGCTTTGTGATGTCTTTCTCTTACTCTTTTTTCTTCTATGAAATAGTGGCATGAGAAAATTATGCCATTATTTTCATTCCACTTTTCTATTGCAATGAGTACGACTCATGTTTAGGATATTGGGATGCTTGCTAAAAGAAGTTTTAATTATAAATGTGATGGTTATTACTTGCACTTCATTTACATTACAATAAGGGCCCGTTGTATTGTTAAAATTCGTTGTAATTGTAATGTCCTGAAAGGGCAGAGTACTTCTTAATAAAGTGGAACCACATTCAATGTCCATGAATGAATTGCGTAGTTCATGGGGATTGAGTGCAAATAAATAGGGAAATATGGTTTTGATTGGTGTCGAATTGGAAGTTTCAGGGTGACAGGCTGAGATCTCCAATTTGGTCCTAAGATTAGTATCTAAACTCAAAGGTTAGCCTTCAGGTGATGGGTGAGTGGGAGCTCCGTAGCCACAGTCGGTATCCTCTTTGCCTAGCCTTAGATTTAGTGACTGAACTCAGGATATGTTAATGTTCTTTCCATGCTTGAAAGAGGGGGTACTCTTTTGAGGGTAAAGAATAGGATTGCTCCTATTTGACACATTCAATATTTAATGCATCACATTCCTAAACTTTATCTAATTCATTACATAAGAATAGTAGATTTCTTTATCTCAAAATTCACCAAACCAATCTCCCCAAAAAGGGTTATCTTTAGAAGTAATATTTCCATTTAGGAATAGTTATTATCCTTACATATAATAATCTGCATTTAGGAGTAGTTATTATCTTTACATATAATCATCTGCATTTAGGGGTAGTTGTTAGAAAAACCACTTATATCACCCTTCCAAACTAAGGTTGTTAGTAGTAGACTAGAATTTGACTAAGAAACTCTTATCTCGTTTCTTTGTGGGATCAATAAACGAGACTCCATTAAAGTCCTGTATTACTTGATACGATACGTATACTTGCGTTTGAAATTGTGACTTTACAAAAATCATTATAAATATATAAATCAGAGATCATAAATTCTTACATATAAAAAAGTCGCATAGCCTGCAAGAGTTAAAGATGATGAATGTTATAGGATGGATGTTATCAGATATTTGAGTGAATCCCATTTCAGTCAACCTATGAAAAGAAATCTGAAAGTGAAGAACTAGAACACAAGCAAGAAGACAAATTAAAATATTCTAAATATTTTCATCGGGAAGATTTAAATTATGTTCATGAAAATTTTGAATTATTGGTTTGTGTTGAAAAAGATGAATCTTTCAGTCCATCAAGTGAAAGACGTCCTGAACTTAATTTAAAGTCGCTTCCTACTCATTTAAAGTATGTAGTTTTAGGTGATTACTCTACTTTGCCAATTATAATTCCTCTCAATTGATTATGAAAGAAAAAGAGAGTTTTCTTGAAATTCTAAAGATATATAAGAAAGTCTTTGGACAGACAATAACCGATATTAAATGAATCAGTCCTTTACTTTGTATGCATAGAATCCTTATGCAAGATAACTACAAACCATGGGCTAATCCTCAAAGGAGACAAAATCTTATCATGAAAGAAGTTATTAAGAAAGAAAATTTAAAGTGGTTGGATGTTGGAATTATCTACCATATTTCAGATAGTGCATGGGTTATTCCTATTCACTTTGTTCCTAAAAAAGGAGGAGTTACTGTGACTTTTAATGAAAAGAATGAAATTATACCAGCAAGACAGGTTACAGGGTGGAAAATATGCATTGATTATAGAAAATTCAAGCTTGGCACAAGGAAAGACCATTTTATCCTTTCTAGATCAGATGTTGGATAGACTGGCTGGGCATAGATACTTCTATTTTCTGGATGGATATATTGGCTACCTGACTGTGATTTTTAATATACTTTAAAATATGAGAATTCGACACCACTACTAGAAGATCTAAAATCTCAGCAATAGCGCCAAATTAACTTGGAGCTTAATTTTAATTTTTGTAACAATTATATATTATAATCTTTAATTGCAGAGTTACCATTAAATGAAAGTATACATATCTTTCAAGTAATACAGGGCTCTAGTGGAGTCCTGAATATTGATCCCATAGGGAATATTTTAGAGGCTACAGACTAAAATTTTAAAAATCAATTCAGAATCACAACTAAATCGAAATTGCCTATCTGTCACTAATAAGCAAAAGACAATAATATAAAATTTAAATTAAACTAGTTCTAGTAACAATTAACTAAGTCTACTAAAGTGAAGTTCAAATATGTAAGCAAGAATTTTCTCCTTTGTTAAGATATTTAAGTGAATAGATAACTAGAATTAGTTTAAAAAAGGTGTTGTGCCAAATATGAGCATACCTATTCTTTACCCTTTGTTCTAGGCATAAAGAACATTATCGCAACTTCTTAAAATTTTAATGACACACTAATTTAATTTATCATTTCACAAAAATATGATAACAAGTTGAAAGACAGAACAACTATTCAGAATTCATGGAGAGGACGCAATAAAACTTGGATTTCTAATATGAAAGTAAAGTTATACAAACTAAAGTAAATAAACACAACTTATCTTAAATTCCGCCCCATGCAAACACCTTTAAATTCCTCTGAATCTATCCTTTCTTTACAGTACACGGAATTCTTCTTCGAAATGGTAATGTATAAGAGATCTCTCTCTTTCCTTCCACTGTTACAATCCTTCGAAGAATTCCTCACAATATCTCTATTGAACTCGCTATTTAACACTCACTAATAACAATGAACACTAGTGGACTCTCTATTGGACACTAAGTAACTATTAGAAGACTCTAATAGTACTTTTTACAAACTCTTAGTGACTTTTAGAGGACTCCAAAAGGATAATTTTTTTGCCTAAAATGGTTCTTTTTAAAGTTGTTGAAGAGTCTCCAAGGGTTTTTGAGGCATCCCGTTGAAAATAGTCCACATTCGACATATTTTGTGAAAGAACGATCGATCCCACTGTCGGCGGCCTTCTAGAGACATAGCCTTAAATTGACCCCACTATCGGCGGCCTCGACCTCCGCCATTGTTGACCTCCCTTGTAATATATTCTGAAATCTCAGGAAAATCACGCCTTCGGCACCCTAGGTCAAATTTGCATAATTTAGTCCTTTTTGCTCCAAATTCGCTCCTTTTTACATATTTTTTCCCCAATGTTCTTAAATTTTCATACCTGCAGAAAAACACCAAAAATACCCTTCTTTAAAGTGCAATATCATAAAAATTAGTATGAAATAGGCATGAAAATCTTAATATTTTTTCCTTGGGTCATTACAACCAAATACAAATTTCTTCTGAGGGTCAAGAGAAAATAAATTTTACCAGTTCTTATGGTACATTTGTTTTTAAAAGAATTCCCTTTGGTTTATGTAATGCCTCTGCTACATTTCAGAGATTTATGATGACCATTTTTTGTGATTTAATTGAAAAAGGGATTGAATTTTTTATGGATGACTTTTCTATGTTTAGAATTTCATTTGAATCATGTTCAGAACATTTATCAAGAGTTCTGAAATGTTGTGAGGAAACTAATTTAGTCCTTAACTAGGAAAATGCCTATTTATGGTAGCAGAATGAATTGTTTTAGGACATCCTATATCAAAAAATGGTATGGAGGTAGATCATGCAAAAATTCAAGTTATCTGTAATTTAACTTGCCCAACAAATGTAAGGGGAATTAGAAGTTTTTTAGGACATGTTGGATTCTACAGGTGTTATATTAAAGTCTTTTCGAGGATTTCAAAACCTTTATGTCGTTTACTGGAAAAAGATGTGAATATGATTTTGATGATGAATGCCTAAAAGCTTTTGAGCATTAATAGAAAAATTAATCACCACACCTATTACAGCTTCACCAAACTGGGAAAAGCCTTTCAAATTATTGTGTGATGCTAGTGATTATGCTATTGGTGTTGTTTTAGGTTAGAGATATGATAAAATTTTTAAAGTGATTTACTATGGTAGTAAAGATCTTAATGAAGCTTAAATTAATTATACCACAACTGAGAAAGAGTTATTAGCTATAGTATTTTCCTTTGATAAATTCAGATCATATTTAATTGGAACAAAATGTGTAATGCATACTGATCATTCTGCTATTAAATATTTAATGGAGATGAAGGAATCAAAATCGAGACTTATAAGATGGATTCTTCTTTTGCAAGAATTTGATTTTGAAATTGTAGATAGGAAGGGTGCTAACAATCAAATTGTTGATCATCTGTCCAGGCTTGAAACTGAAAAATCTCTCTATGATGTTAAAGAAATTAATGAACATTTTCCTGATGAAAAATTGTTCACTATTATTAAGTGGCGTGTTTCGTGGTATGCCGACACTGTAAACTTTATTTTTAGTGTTATTATACCCTATGGTTTGACATACCAAAAAAGGAAGAAATTTTGATCTGAAGCCAGTACTTTTTTTTTGAGATGACCCATTTTTATATAAATAAGGAAAAGATCCGATCATTCGAAGATGTGTGCCTTTAGAAGAATCTTATGAAATTATTCAATAATGACATAATTCTGATTATGTGGGACATTTTGGAGTTGATAAAACTGCATATAAAATCTTACAATCTGGATTTTGTTGGCCTACAATGTTTAAACATGTTAATGCATATATAAAAAATTGTGATCGATGTTGACGTGTAGGCAATATTTCTAGAAGAAATGAGATGCCCCTCAATTATATGTTAGAAGTTGAAATATTTGATGTTTGTAAATTAGATTTCATGAGACCTTTTATACCATCTTCTGGAAATACATACATTTTGATAGCAGTGGACTATGTATCTAAATGGATAGAAACTGTTGCTTTACCTCAATGTGATGTTCAAAGTGTTGAAAAGCTTTTAAGAAAGAATATATTTTGTAGATTTGGAATACCAAGAATAATCATAACTGATGGGGGGAATCATTTTAGAAATGCGATTATGGAAAATCTAGCAAAGAAATATCATATGAACCATCTCATTGCTACTACTTATCATCCACAAACAAGTGGTTTGGTTGAATTATCAAATTGTGAAATTAAAAGAATTTTGAAAAGGTCTGTTAATCCAAACAAGAAGGATTGGTCAATTAAGCTAGATTATGCTTTGTTGGCCTATAGGACTGCATACGAAACTCCCATAGGAATATCCCCATATAGGCTAATTTTTGAAAAAGGTTGTCATTTACCTGTTGAACTTGAGCATGAAGCATAATGGGCTATTAAACAGTTCAATTATATTTTAAAAGATGCCGGTGAAAAAATATTATTGTAATTAAATGTGCTTAAAGAGATAAGGAATGAATCTTATGAAAATGCTAAGATTTATAAAGAAAAGATGAAATTATGGCATGATCAAAAGATTCTGGCTAAAAATCTTGAGCCAGAAAAACAAGTTTGTTATATAATGCTATATTGAAAATATTTGCTAGAAAACTTAAGTCTAGGTGGATGGGTCCATTTATTGTAATGAAAGTTTATTCCTATGGAGTTGTGGATATTAAAGATCCTAAGACTGGAAAAATATTTAAAGTTAATGGTCATAGACTTAAACCTTATTTTTCAGTCGATCAATTTAAACCTGATGAGAATCTGATGTTGGGTCACTCAAAATAAGCTTGAGGTATGTCAGGCTGAAGACGTTAAACCAAGCGCTTTGTGGGAGGCAACCCATAGTTATCGGTGTGCTTTGCTTTATGTTTTCTTTGTGAGTTTTGTTTTGTTTGATTTGAAATTATGTGGTAGCATCTGGAGTTTTTATGTTATTGTGGTGTTTATTTGAGCTCATCTAATGACTTAGAGGAGTCAGAATGAAGATTTTGACGTTTAGCAGACCTGAGCTAAAATGAGTACTAGTGGCTATGCGCCGCAAGTTGGTTCTTAGGCATCGGAGTTACAAAAATGTGAAAAATGGGGTTCTATTACTCTAAATCATGGGTAAGTTGTTTTTGGAGTTAATGAGGAGTTTTAATAGGTCTAGGGTCAGTTCTAAGACTTTCCAAGTCTATAAAATGGCCCAGTTCTTATTTTTATTCTTGAGTCTTAAGAAAAGTATTTTGAGTGCAAAAATATCTTCTTCGGAGAGCGAAGTGAAGAATAACGAGGAAGCCAATAAGAAGATGTTCATTATTGAAAGTGCACAAAAGTTTTTTAATAGATATATGACTGCTAGTATTCAAGGAATTGCAAAAAAGGTTACAAAGATCAAGGTTGATGTGGCATCATTCAAAGCAAAGGTAAATGAGACTAATGCACATTTAGCACACATAGGATGATAACTCAAAATATAATACAATCATACAAGTCATATGGAAGAAGAAAATGAAGTGATGTTTCTGAGGAACAAATGGATATAAGAAAAAAATGTGAGAGTTTTTAACCACCACACGTTTTATCAGATTTACATTTCAGATGGTTTAAATGGAAATAATGGTGACAATGGATATAATCCACCTACATGAGATTGGAATTTAATAAAGATTGGTCTTGTGGTTTAGTTATCTGTGTTTAGTGTTATGTGTTTGTGATTATTATATTGTTTATGTTTTGTTAAATTTTAATTTGTGATTGTTACATATTAATGATGTAAATTTGTGTTTAAGATATGTGTTGTGAACCTATGTATTGGAAAATTTCATCTAAGAAGTTTGGATAGAAATTTATAGTTTGTATTAAGTGTGTTATATTATTAATGAAATGTAAGTTTGTGTTTGTGTAAAATTTGAGTTGAATCGATGGAAATTACAGTATAATTTTAGAGCATTAGAAGTGTTATTAATTAGAATTAATTATTTGAAGTGACTAACCGTAATTAACTAGATGTTTTAGTGAGATTAGTATAAATTGTCAAAATCATAGCACTGACAGATAAGTGCTAAGCCTTCGACACTTAAGCTCCAAATTTCACAGCTATGCGCTACCGCTTTGCGCATAAGCGCCCGTTTGTAAAAATCAGCTTTTCGACGTCAAAAACCTGAAATTTGCAATTTTTAATCCCATCATGACTTTAACCTCTCAAATTCACAAAAAGGAGCCTAAGGCATCACTAAATTGGATTAATTTAGAGCTGATTTCAATGAAATTTATTGGATTTGAAATCTTTAAGGTATGAGCACTTTTCCTAAGGAAAATTTTTTTATTTTCACCATATATGTTGAGTAATTTTTTTAGAAATATGAAAATCACTATTCATGGTGAAAATTTGAGGAAAAGCATGAGAAATTGCTTGGATTTAGTGGATTTTGCCTTTAGAAGTTAAGTTAGCAAGTTTAGCTTGATTTTGGAATTTATGGTGATTTTTACAATTTTCTCCAAACTCAAAGCACTCGAAAGATAATGCTAGATTTGATTCAGGAAAATTTATCAGTTCTAGAGTGGAGGATCATTACATTAATGCACTATCATCACGTAAGTTGATTCCAGAAAAAGTTTTCAGTAAACTATGAGGAGATATTGAAGTGATAATTGTTTGAAGAAATTAGGAACGGTATTGTTGCTTCTCCTTTGTTACTGTTTTTTGTGGTAAGAGAGCTCTTTGCAAACTTGCTAGCAGTAGAGGAAAATATGATGGTTCGGAGACTGCAAATGAATTTTTCTTCTATGTTAATCAATTCCTTTTACAGATTAGCTCCTGAATTGTTTCGTTAAAATGCTAATTATCATCCATCAAAAGGAGAGTTAGATGAGATTATGCCTTTTCTTACTGATGGAAGAGGTCTATGGAAAATTACAAATGAAAGAAGAGTAAATTTTTTAACCTCTATGATGAATGCCACTTCCAAGGCATGGAATTACTTCATCTCATCTAAGTTGTTATCTTCAAGTCATGTTAGTGAAGTGATAAGGGTGAGAGCTATTTTGAACTGTTGTATTCAATAGGGAAAACTGATTGACATAGGAGTTATCATTTTTTATTATATTTTAAAATGTGCCAGGGTTGTCACTACTGCAGGTATGGGATTTCCTTCCCTGATTCATTCACTTTGTGAGCAGTCTGGTGTAAATTTTGAAACTAGCTAGTTAGAGCAATCACCAGTGTAAATGTGAACACTTACACTGTGCATTGATAGTTTAGTTGGAGAGGAGGATCTGTTAGAGCTTCTGGTGCTTCTTCTAATGCTGCATCTACTTCTCGTGCTTCTACTTCATAAGCATCATCATCTTGAGAATCACAGACTGTTTTCTTATGGAATATTACAAAGAAGGTGAGTCTAACAAGAGAGCATGTTAGAGATATGGATAGAAAGGTAGAAAACATTGAAAGATATATACAGAAACATGATGAGTATGAGGAGAATTATCAGTAGTACATGGACAGAGTGATTAGAGGAGATCACAGTGCTGAGATGCCTCCTCATCCTTACTTTATACCTTATGTGACATCTCGGGATTGAAATGAGAGAGATTATGAAGAGGATGATGAGTAAGATTTATTGTATTGAGTTTGTGATGTTGTTCTTGTGATGTATTTATTTTTGTTGTGATGTGTTTGTGGTAGTAAATTTTTTAATGTAGTTATGGTGTACTGAGTTTTTAATAGTGTATAATTCAATTCCAAAACTGTTAGGAGGATTTAGAACACAATTAGAAATCACTGTTTAAACTGCATGTTTAAAATGTTCAAATTTTGCTACCATATATTTTCTAGTATTGTTGTGATTTTAGTTTTGTTAAGTTTGTGTATTTGCTTTTGAAAACCTCCACTACTTTAGAAGCCCTTTGAAATTTTATTTTTATAAAACTAAAAAACTTAAAAAAAACTGAATTTGATTTATTTTTAGTCCATTTTTAAATTGTTATACTTGCATATTTCAGGATATGAAAATTTCTGGAAGCATATTATTATAGTTTTTAATTCTTACCCATGTATCTTTTCTTATGCTTAAATGTTTTATCTTACAAAAAATTTAAAGTTTGGGTGGGGGCAAATTTAAAAACAAATTTTGAAAAACTAAAATTTTATTTGTTCTCAAGAATACTTAAAATAAATTTGATTTTTTATTGAGAATAATTATGTATATGAAGTTATATTAGGGGAGCAAAATTTTGAATGTAGAATTGAGTAAGAGAATTTAGTTAAAATTTATTGTAATAATGAAAAATTTAAAGTTAAAATTTACTTATTAAAGAAATGTTAAATATGGTTAAACTATCTTTAGTTGGAAATGTTGTATTTTTTTAAACATAAAAAGATTTGACTTTTATTTTTGAATGCTTAAATTTCTTTTATTTAAGAATATCTTTCAACAGTATTATTATGATTTTAAGTGAAAGATATATATAAGACCTTTATTTTAAATGGAAGGGTGGAATTCAAAATCATTAAAGACCTATCCAGATATAGTAATCCTTGCCTTATAAAAAAAGAAAAAAGAAGAAAGAAAAAGAAAAAGTTAAAAATAATATGTGAAAAGGAAGAAGAAGCTTGAGGATTTAAGGGATTAATCCAAAATTGGTTCCATACCTAAAGTTTAAAATACAAGTTTTGAGAAAATCTAAAGCTTAAGCTTATAATATAGTAAGTTAAATTATTTTCAAATAAAAAATTTTAAGTGAGAAAAAATGTTTAAATCCTAAATTTTGAAAAATCTACATGTATTTCTGAATAAGATAAGAACTTATATTTTTCATTATCCTTTGCTTAAGAACTTTCTAAAATTTAACTTGATCGTATTTACTAAAATTTGTAATTTGTATTAGAATTTAGGAGAGCCAATCCTTAGACTTAAGCACCAACCTCTAAATAGTTATCTAGTGGAAAGGAAAATTTACAGAGGACTTCAAGAGTCTTGTAGAGAGGATTGTCAAATAAATCTTTATCTTTGTTTTTACATTCGGTTTTAAAGTAAGAATTGTTGTGTTTTCACTATGATTTCTACTTTCAAATCAAATTGTATTTATGTTTTCGCCACGAGTTCTGAGTTGTTTTCTTTATCTTTTTCCTTTTAATTGAAGAAGTAATTAAATTATGGAAGGAAGTTGTGTAAAATATATGTGTTTAATATTGGAATACCTTGCACTTCATTTACTTCTTGATTTCGCTAATTAAGATGTTAAAATTTGTTGCGAGAACATGTAAGAACCAATGTGGTACTGTCTCAATCATAATTAGAGACAATCACAAGAAATTGTATGGTTAAGAATTGTAGTCCATATGATTGAGTGAAAATAAATAAGGAGATATGCTTTTTAATGGGGAGTAATGTTAGAGGACATTAGAGTGACATGATAAAGCCCCTAATTTGGTTTGATGTTTTAAATTTTGTTATGAGATGTTAGCTGCTAGGTGGAGGGAGAAGAGGGAACTCTAGAGTGAGAGCTAGTATCTTTCCTACCTATCCCATCTACATGTTTCCAAAATTTCAAATTAACCAATGTTTTTTATAGAACCAAGTAAAGGTAAAGAATATATTTGCACATCTTTGGCAGAACATATTTAGATACATCCACAACAAAATTCCATAATTATTGTTGATTCATTGAAAGAGGAAAATGATCTTTCATTCTCATTTGCTTTCATATATCATTTTATAGTCTTGTTAATTTTAGTTGCTTTACATCTTCTTAAATGAAAATATCAAAAACAAATTTAAAACTTTTTATCTTAAAACAAAATTTACAAAATCGTTTCAAAAAGTAAAAAGTTATATTTCTTATTTCTTTAAAATTTTAGACATTTCCCTGTGGGTTTGATATCTCGGGGCTTAATCAGAAAGCCCTATATTAACTGATAAAGGATACATATACTTACGTAGTATCCCATATTATAAAATAGGTAAAATATATTTCTTATTTGCTTCAGAGTCAAGTTTTTGACAGTCGTTGCCAGGGAAGAGATATTATCATTGAAAAGGAGATTAATTATCATTGAAAAATGTAAGCATAAGATTTGCGGATCATGTTTTTGGCGTAGTTGCCAATGAGATTAATTAAAATATCATTTAACAAAAGGTTAAGAAAAATCAAATTTTTTACTTTTCATTATTTTCGTTATTTTGTTTTATCTTATTTTATTTTCTGTGTATGTGTAGTTCAAGTTCTAAACTACTTGTGCCTTATGATTCTAAATTAGAGAGAACTATCAGAAAAATTTTAAAAATAATAATACAGAAAAAGATAAAAATATTCAAGATATGGCGAATCAAGAAAGTCATAATGTTGAAATCCATCCAGAATTTAGACAATTAAGTGATTATGATAACTCTACAGTGGATGAACTTCAAGGCAATATTCAGCATACTGTTGTAGCTATTAATTCATTTGAACTTAAGCCTGCTATTATCCAATTGGTATTTAATAATCAATTTGGGGGAGCACCAATAGAAGATCCTAATTTACATCCTGCCATTTTTCTAGAATTGTGTGCTACTTTTAAATATGATGGTGTTTCAGATGATGCTATTAGGCTTATACTTTCTCCTTTTTAACTAAGGGATAAGGCTAAGATGTGGTTAAATTAGCATCTGGATCTATCAGAACTTGGGGTGATTTAGCGAAAAAATTCATTTCTAAATATTTTCCAACATAAAAACTGTGAATCTTAGAAATGATATTACATCTTTTTGTCATTTTGAAGGTGAATCTATATATGAAGCAAGGGAATGATTTAATGATCTCTTGAGAAATTTTCCACATCATTTAATACCAGATTGCTTAATAATTCAGAATTTTTTATAATGGATTAGTTGGATCTCTTAAATCGATTATCAATGCAGCTGCTGGTGGTTCATTGATATCTAAACAGTTTGTTGATGCTTATGCTTTAATTGAAGAAATGACTACTGATGCACCAAAAATATATATGGTTTATGTTATCCAATTTTACTTATTTTTTGTGATATTGCACTTTATAAAAAGGTATTTTTCATGATTTGTTACGTGTATGATGATTTTAGATGTTTGGAGCGAAAATAATAAAAAAGGAACAAATTCGAAGCGAAAAGGAGCAAAATGGTGGAAAACTTATTCTGGCACTACCGACGCCAAAAAGGGTGCTGCCGGCGCCTAAATCTAGAGAGCTCAGAAAATATTATGGATGATAGAGCGCCGCCGACGCCCAGGTTCAGTGGAATTCAAATTTTTAGAGTTTTGGCGAAATTTTGATGGGATGCCTATGGAAACTCTTAGGTTTTGTCCCTTACTCTTAAATAATTGATTTTAGACGAGAAAAAGAAGAAGAAGAGAGTTCTAGAGAGTTTTAGAGAGTGCTCTCTTACATTCCATTGCTTTCTCTTAGTTTTTAGTGTTAGAGTTTAGTGGAAAAGAGTGGGATTCTTCTCTAAGGAGTAAAGGAGAAGGAGAAAAGTGAGAGATTGCTAAAGAGAGAATCAGGTGTTGTGAAGAAGAGAAGAGGATTCAAAGGAACTTCAAGGAGTTAGCATTAGGGAAGAGAAAGAGATAAGTTGTATTTCCTTTTCTGGTTTGTAGGAATTTTCTTTTATATATAAAATCCATGTTTTATTGTAACTTATCCATGAATTATGAGTAGTCTTCTTTGTCTTTCTTCTTGCTTAGAGATGCGAAGATGGTTTGAAGTGGATTTTATGTGCTTTTAATGTGATGAAGAAATTGTGATAGTTTTTCATTTAGAACTTAATTTACTTTTATTCTGGCCAATTGAAATGTTAAAATATGTTGTTGAACATTAAGTTTGAAAGGATTTAATGTCCTACAACAATAATGAAAGATCCATTCAATTTCCATGGATGAATTCCGTAGTTCATTGGAATTGCGTGCAAATAAATAGGGAAATGTGCTCTAAAGGACTTCAATGTGGAGATTTCAGGGTGACAGGCTGATATCCCCAGATTGGTTCTAAGATTAGTAACTAATATCAAAGGTTAGTCTTCGGGTGAAGGGTGAGTGGGAGCTCCGAAGTGAGATCTCGTATCCTCCCAGCCTAGCCCTAGAATTAGTAACTGAACTTAGAATGTGTCAATCTTCTTTTCTTATTTAGAGGAGGGAGTACTCGTCTAAAGGTAAAAAATCATCTATGCTCCTATTTGGTAAAATAAACTAGATAATTAATCCATATCAATCCACACATCATATTCTCATTCCATGAAGAAAGATACTTCTCTCATATATCAAAAACCTTTCAAATACTTAGTTTAGTGTGTCTGTTAGTTAATTCTATTTTCAAAGTTATTGGAAGTAATTGTAGTTTACTTGTTTGTTACTGTTTTCTGCACAGTAGTGTCGGTAAATTTTAGATTTAATTTAAATAAATAATTTGGAAAAGTAGTATTTATTTTGAAAATAATTCTAAATTTGAAAATTTTAAGATATGAAATCAAACTAATCTCACATCCCGAATATTTTATATAAACGAGCACCGCACCACAAACTGTGTATCTATCCCGAAGAATAGACACACTGCTTGACGATGGGGCTCGGTTAAATAAACTAGAAGATTTGTGACATCTGTTTGGTCTGCGAACTAATTTTATAGGCCGACAAGTTCCCCTGCTTAATACAAAGAAATTAAGCAGGGTTTATATTACCTGGGTTCTTAAAATTCCCTATAAGGGCAAGCCCCTATAGTTAATTACATCTTAAATGACGGGAATCACTTAAGAAAACTTTCGATAATAATCAGTATTTCTGCTCTTAAGAATCTCAAAGTTTAAGTTTTCAAGGGATTGAATTTTGGAATTTCAATAGGGAATGGATCAAGTTTGGAACATTTTGTTTTGGGAATTCAAAGGAAGAAAGGTAGGAGAAATTACAGATTCGAAGAGGACTTTGGTAATTTCCCGACTATCCTACTATTTGGCTTGAATTTAGGAAAGTCCTAATGTTTGTTTAATGTTTTGATCTTGCCAATTTTAATTAATTAGGACTTATATTTGTATGACATGATCATACAAATAGCCTTGAAGATGTGAGGGTTTATATCGTATCGAGCGACTACCTCGGAGTCCTAAGACTGGTTAGTGCTTAATTTGCAATGCAAATGCCTAACAAAAAGATTGAGGATTTATGTTGCACTGGGCAAACTACCTCGAAGTCCTATGGTTTGGTTATTTAATTCTAAGAAAGTTTTGCTGAAGTAGACTTAGGTTTTGCTGGTGACGATGGCCGTGCTGCCCACCATGCTCCGAGCTTCTTGTTGTTGCAGAGGGTTTAGTTTTAGAAGATTGTAGTCAAAAGAAAAGAGAGGAGTTTGGTTTTAGAAATCTTAAAATCCAACTGTTTTTTTTGTTTTAATTAAAACAAATCTTAAAGTTGATTATAACAACACCGGTTAAGATCCCACGGTTTCATCCTTCCGGCATCGTTATTTTTATCGGATGCACTTAGTTCAGATGAATTTGCTAAACTCAACTAAATGAGTTCCACACTTTCATTTAGACCGTGGGAAATCCCGTTAGCAACACGTAGGTTACATCATCCGAGGTATTCCCGATCATCCAACAAGATGTTTTAATTTAGTTGTAGTTGTGGTTTTGTTGTTTTGTTTGTGATTAAATTTTGAGTTGTTTTATATTTTGAAATATTGTGGCGGTGAATTTTATTTTGTAATGACTTTTAATTTAGTTTTGGTTTCAGTTTTAGGGGCTACCCTAAAGGTGTGGGTTTTCATGCAACAGTTGTTTATCATGCAAGAAAAGTAAGGTGCATTTGCAATAAAGTAAATTGCAAGAAAGTAAATTGCAATAAAATAAAAGCGTACTTGGAGGGTCTTCCCGTCATCCCAGGCTACACTTAAACACAATTTAGAATATTTAAGCATTTAAAGCAAGTTCCTCAATAAAGCTAAGGGAAGGGTTATGGTTTTCTACCAAGTTCCTAATCCTATAGCTAGTCATTTCCTATGACGTCTAGGTTCTTGTGTTTTGGTTTGAGGATGATTTTCTTCATCAAAGAACAATTAAGTTCAGTTGTTCTTATAAAGATCCTATCGTACTGAGGAAGTGCTTAAGACGAATCTTAAACATCTTTTCAATACTTTTAGAATTGTTTTAAGTCCAAGAGAATTTAATTATATGATGAATCAATTATCCAGGAGTTCAAGTTTTGTTATCTTTCCCAGTGAACTAGGACATTTGAATATCCTATGAGTGAAATAACACTTCACTTAGCACTCTGTTTAAGAGTTATGACATCATGAGCTTTTGAGGGAAAATTAACGTTCAAATGATTTGTTATTTAACTTAATTTAAATTAATGGTTTTAAGTTTGGAATAGTGTTCAAGTTGTTTTAGATTTATTTTTGAATTTTTTATGTCTTAAGTGATGTTATATTTAATTTAATTTAATTTAATTTAATTTAATTTGATTTAGTTTTAATTTTAATTTTATTTTATTAATTTAATTTAATTTTAATTTTATTTTAACTTGATTTTATTATTATTTTTTAATTTTTTAATTTTTTTATTTAATTTAATTTAACTTAATATGTTTTAATTTAATTTAATTTGTTTTAATTTAATTTAATTTAATTTAATTTAATTTAAATTTTAATTTAATTTAAATTTTAATTTGGTTTTATTTTTAATTTAAATTTAATTTTTTATTATTTTTTTAATTTTAATTTGATATTTTATTTTATTTTTTATGCTTTAGGGATGATTTAATTTTAATTGTTAAAGTATTAATTTAATTGAAATTTTAAAAGGATTTAATTTAAATGTTTTAATTTTAATTTAATTTAATGATTAAGCATTTTAGGTTTTGAATTTGGATTATCTTTTTAATTAGGAATTGAATATTATTGAGGTGATTAATTTAGGGATTCTTAGATTAAAGAATAAATTTCTTCCTAATAATATCCATATTTTAATAATTCTACTTTTATTTATTATTCTTCCAAATTTAATTAATTATTTAATTAAGGTTTATTTTAATTACATTCAAATTATTTGTTAGGTTTCTACCTTTTAAATACCTAAGTTTCAAACTTCCAAAATCAACTTAATATCAAATATTTTACCCACCCTTTTAATTAAACCTAAAAATTTTTAATTATAGGTTAAAATTTTAATTACTTATTTTGCCCTTTAAACTTACTAATTTCATAACTCACTAAATTGAGCTTAAATGAATTTGAAATTTTTATGTGGCTTCACTCATATGTCAATCAAGACATTAGATGAGAAAATGTGATTTTTCTGTATTTAATTTATTTATATAATTATTTTTTGTGGAAAATAAGGACTTTCAAGGAAAATTCAACAACATGACCAAGAGAAAGTTTCTGTCCTTAAGAAAATTATGGGACATTCCTAATAACCAGAGGACCACTTGGACCAATTTTGGTGATTTTTTGAATTATATTATTTTTATTATAATTATTTTGAATTTTGGAGTATTAATTAATTTAAAAATAAAATAAAGGTTGAAAAATGAATTTTATATTTTCCAAAAATCTCTCTGATATCAAGGAAACCAGAGAATGAATTTTTTTAATTTTTTGATTTTTCTTTGATTTATTAGAATTATTTTAGTGGAAATGCTAGAAAATACATTTTTTTAATTTTAAAATTACCTTAGAGCTTTAAAATTTAATATCTCATCATAGGGACCTAAGAAAAATATGGGGTTTGTTCCTAAGTGATTAAAATTCAAAATATAACATTTTGATGAATTTTATTATTTTTGTGATTTTTATTATTTTTTAATTATTAAAAAAAATATTAAAATAATGCAAAAAAATCAACTTTTTTAGAAAATTGCAATTTTAATTTTTTTAAATTCCCCTGATATCAGAGAGGCTCCAAAACCAATTTTGGTGAATTTTTGAAAAGGATTTTGAAAGTTATGAATTTTTAAAATTTAAATTTGGCTAAATGGCTTAATCAACCCATTTGGTAGGGCTAACCAAGTCCAATTGACTTCAAATTTTTATGGTGGGTTCCTCTGATCCTAAAGGTTAGTGGAGAATTGATTTCAAGTCAATTTGATGTATGATTAGCTCTAATTAATTAAGGTTCCATTTTGGGTGTTTAAGCCAATTAGGGTCATTACAAGTGGATTAATTCAAAAGTTATTTTTCCTAGAGTCCTCTGGTCATAAGAAACATTCTCAAATTTTCCTAGAATTTATTTCACAACATGCTAATTATTGGAATTAAAATATTCAGAATAGTGGCCTAGAATTGAAAAATCAATGACTCTTCATAGGGATGGCCTCTGACTTTGGAAAATTCAAGGAATGTTCCCAAATTCAGAGGCTTCAAAAGCCCTATGGTCTCATGCCATGGTGAATTGTATACATGCATGGAGAATTGAAATAGTGCAGAGAGTAAATAAATTATTAAAAATCAAATACTCAATAAAATTAAATGATTTCTTTTCCACATTATTCTCCTCTGTTCACTGAGCAAGAGGGTATTTTTATTTTATTTTTCTGATTTTTCTACACAAAGTTATGTATTTTTGAAGTTTAGGGAATTAAATAAATAAGAAAATGCCTATTTTCCTACTTATCCAGCGCATCACTCTGTCATGCTCGGCATCTCCGAACGACCATGCGGCGCGCTCCCATTCGACGCCGCCACTTGAGTCAGTAGCCCGGGTCCCACCTTCCACGTATCATCCGTTGATCCGACCTGATCTGAGCCGTCCATCTGCACGTGTATCGAATGAACGGCATCCGTTCATCATCCCCAAGCCTCCTAGCCCGAGAACCGTCCACACTAAAACCCTAAGAACTCACTCATTTCTCAACGGATTTTCGTGTTCTTGTGCTCTATGGATTCGTCTTGAAGAGACGAACACATCCATACTGTTTATGTAGCATGAAATTTATTCAATAAAAATAGAGAATGTTCAGAAGCTCGGGAAGAAGAGTTATACCATACCTTTGCTCAGAGAAGTGTGGCTTCGATCTGAGGGTTGTGTCACCTTCGATTGGGTCCAAGCAAGCTCCAGATGAAGTCTTCTGGCCTGGTGAATTGCCTAGGTATGATTTTGACCAAGCCCGATTTAAACCTTTCGAGTCTGGAACAGATGGGTGGCCTAGAGAAGGGGCTTTCACTGGGGAACTTCTCCTCTTGACCTTGTGCAGATGTAGGTGAGTTTAATTTGAATTTGGTGAAGGATTTGGGAATGTCCTGTTCTGGCCTGAGAATTGAGCTCCAAAATTGAGCTCAATTAGTGGGGATTAGGGCAGGAGGACAGTGGGGATCAAGTGCTCTAGGTGTGGGGAGAGTCTGGAGTGATTTTGGCAGAGTTTCCTTATGGTTGATTCAGCACCTCTTTCATGGCCGAGAGAGGTGGGGTTTAAATAGGAGAGGCTGGAGGGCCTCCCAGGGGGAGTTAGGACTTGGGATCAGCTGCTTAGGTCAAGGGAAGAACAACCATGGAGGCCATTGGGCATGGGGCAACTCAGCAAGGTGGAATTCCAAAGTTTGGCTCCTCCCCATGTCTCGGCCATGGCGTTTTCCGGTGGCCCAGGTGGCTGGCCGGTAGGCAAGGGTCACCCTCAAGGTCAGGGAGGTCAGGGGTTGAAGTTGATGAATTCAATTGAAGCCTTACTTGTGTAAAGTGGTTGGATCAAAATGGAATGGGGAGATGGCTTCTTTTGCACTTGGTTTGGTTAACCCATGGAAATGGGCTTGGTTCACCTCCCCATGGCTGATTTGGGCTGAGGGATGATCAGATGAATCAGCTAGGAAAGGGTAGAGAAGTCACCATCCATGAATATTTTGATTAATAATGGATTAAGGTGAAGCATTAAAAGGGTTAAAACCTTTTTAAGGGGGCTTAAAACAGGCTCCTCCTTTTGAAATTAATAGTATGATGATGTGTAAAGTGGATCCCATGGCTTCATATGGCTTGTGCATGGCTTCAAGGGCTCCATTTGGCTTAGGGATGGCTTGGCTTATTTACATGGAAATGGATTTTAGGGATTTTTGGCATTTAGGGGTGATTTGGCATATGGCTTGATTTGGAACCATTTGATGATTGATTTAGGACTTAAGGGATTATATTAATTGAGTGGTGATGGGATGAGATTGTAATGTGGGCTTTAGGATGAATTTGAGCTTTTAAAATTTAATGAAGATGGGCTTTTAAAATGGTTTAGGGAAGTGGGCTTTTGGATTTTAAAATGGATTTTAGGATGAAAGTTTGGTAAAGGCTTGGGCCAAATAATTGTTGGGTTTGGCTTAAGGATGTGTCATGATTGATTTGAAACTAGTTTGAAGTGATTTGGGTTTGAATTGGGTTGAGTTTGGGTTGATTTGATAAATGGGCCTATGTAGGTCAAATTGGGCTAACTTGGGCCAATGTTGGGCTAGGGTTGAAATTGATGTAAAATTGATGTTGGGAAATGTTTATGGGAGTGTTTGAAAGAGGTTCCACCTTTGGTTGGATTTTGATTTTGGGATTTGGGCTCATTTGGGTTAGGGGTGGATTTAGGTCAAAATTGGGCCATTTGGTTTTAGGTTGAATTTGAGTGGGGTTTGGATCCAAATTTTGGGCAAATCATGTTAGTGTTTTGTTTGTGGGGATGTTAGGGAAGTTTTAGAAAAGATTTGGGGTTAATTGGAGTTAAATTGGTTTGGTTTGGGCTATGTTTGGGTCATGGGTCCAAATTGGGCTTTAATGCCAAAAGTGAAATTGGATTCAAATGTTAATCAAATTGGACTTGGATTTGGTCTAGATTGGTGTTGGGGATTTTTGAATTGAAGTTTAGACTTGAATTGGACCAGAATTTGGGTCAATTGGGTAGGTTTGGTTTGACATTGGGTTCATTTTGGGTTAAAATGGGTCAAATTGGGGATTTTGACAAAAGTGGGGTAAATTAACAAAAGTTGCCCATGGTGTAGTTGAAAAAAATGAAATTGGGAATATTTGGGGTTTTCTAGAATTTTCTGGAAATTTTCTGAATTTTTGGATTTTTTGGGTCAAGAGGGGCATTTTGGGTATTTGGAGGGTATTGGGAGGTATTTTTGGAATTTTTGGTATTTTTGGCTATGGATGATCAATTTGAGTAATGTGGAAATCTTCAAGGTTAATTATGGGGAATTTTGGGTGATTTGGAAATTTTGAAAATTTTGGGTAATTTCAAGGGTTTTGGGTAGGCTAGGCGGGTCCGGGGTCCTGGGGGTCAAAAATTGAAAATTTGGAAAATTGAAGATTGGGTGAATGTAAGTGGAATGAAATCATTTTGGTTGAGCCATGAAGCCATATCAAGCCCACATGAGCCATGAAGGGACTCATTTGGGGCAATCACTATGTTGTTCCTAACCCTCTTAGCAAAGGGCTTAGGGGTTAAGGACCATCCATGTGAATCACCTTCATGAGTCAGGAGGTCAAGTTGGGTATGGGTGTGGTTTTATGAGGTGTGTGAAAGTGTAGTGTACAAGTGTAAGGTGTGTGTAAGTCAGCCCTCACCAGACCAGGCCACCCAGGGCAGTCCTAAGGCCAAAGAGTCTTATAGGAACTCATCCTTTAAACCTTCACATTTGATTTCAACCCTCTAGGTGATTAGGGGTCTACAATCAAGTTTGTGGAGTTTGCAGGGAGTTAAGAAGTGGTTTGAATTTCTAGGTGGTGGGTCCCAATTCTAATCCTATAGGATAGTCAAAGGAAAAGCCTAAGGCTAGATCCTAAGTACTAAAGAGAGAAAAGAAGACCTCATTAAAAATGAGGTCAACAAGTAGTATTGTAAGAAGAAAGTTCTATTTCTTCATTCTAACTTGTTAAATATTTTACTTTGCTTCAACTTAAAAACCTCCATATGGGATCGATAACCAGGACTCCACTAGATCCTTGTATTACTTGATACGATATGTATAATTGCGTTGAATGCTTGGACTTTACAAAATCATTATAAATATATAAATTTGAAGTTAACAAAATATTACATTTAAAAATATAGAAGTAAAGTCTGGTTTCATCAAGTTTTTGGTGTCGTTGCTGGGGAATTATATCTCGTAGTAGTGGTGCCGAATTCATGTATTCAAACCAATCGCATCAAGTTTTAGCGTCGTTGCCGGGGATGTAACCAAGTCAAAGTAAAAAAAAGTGTTTGTATATGCGTAGTAGTGGACTATAAGTTTAGTGCCTTACGATTCAGAGTTAGAGCGTACTATCAAAAAAATTAGAAAACAACAAAAGGAATAAAAAATTGTTGCGAAATGGCGAATATTCAAGATAATCAGAGAAATGATATTGGAAATTGGCCAAGACCTTTAAGAGATTATGCTAACCAAACAATAGATGAAATTCATATAACTATTCAAAATTGATGTTGCTGCTAATTCATTCGAACTTAAACTTGCTATTACCCAAATGGTACAAAATAATCAATTCGCTGGAACACCTAATGAGGATCCAAATTTACATCACACTAATTTTTTAGAACTGTGTGCTACTTTTAAATATGATGGAGTGTCTAGTGACGCAGTCAGACTTAGACTTTTTCAATTCTCGTTAAGGGATAAAGCTAAGGCGTGGTTAAACTTGTTAGCATCTGAATCTATTAGAACTTAGGGAGATTTATCTCAAAAGTTTCTATCAAAATATTTCCCTCCATCAAAGACTGCTAAGTTAAGAAATGATATTACATCTTTTTGTAAATTTGAAGGAGAGTCAATATATGAAGCTTGGGAGAGATTTAAAGATCTTCTTAGGAAGTGCCCACATCATGCTTTACCATATTGGTTAATAATTCAAACATTTTATAATGGATTTGTGGGATCATTATGATCTATTATAGATGCTACTGCTGGTGGATCATTAATGTCAAAACCTTTTGATGATGCATACACATTAATTGAAGAAATGGCTAATAATAATTTTCAATGGCTCTCTGAATGGGTAAATCTTAAGAGAGTAGCTAGTGTTCATGTTTCAGATATGATGACTATTGTAGTTTCTCAAATTGCAGCCCTTTCTAAAACAATAGATCAATATGGAATGAATTATTCTCAACCATAAGTGTTGGAGGAAAATTCATTAGGACAAATAATAAAATCTCAAACGCCTTATGTGACTTTAAATGCTTTAATATACCTAACAATCCTTATTCTAATTTTTATAATCTTGGTTGGAAGAATTACCCAAATTTAAATTGTAATAATAACAAAGCTAATGTTAACCAGCACTGGGCTAACAATTCTATGAATTCAATTGGAAAATTGAAGAATCAAGGAAATCCTAATTTTAGACAATCTTATCCCCATGGATTCAATAGTAACTCATAATTTAAGGATAAGAAGTTGTCTATTGAAGAAATGATTCTGAATATGGGAAATCAATTACAAGCTCAAGGTGTTGCTATGAAAAATATTAAAAATAAATTAGGACATATTTTCACTGCACTTAATAATAGACATTCTGTAACACTTCCAATTAATGTGGAGATCAATCCAAAAGATCAAGAAAAGGAACAACTTAAGGCTATTTTATTAAGGAGTGGAAAAGAATTGGAAACTAGAGTGCAAAAAGAAGTTGAAGTAGAAAAGGAGAAGGTGGAAATTGAAAAAGGTTCAAACAAGATTTATCCAGACTTGGATTATCCTCTTGAGCCAATGAAGATAACTGTTGAAAAATGACCTCCTCCATTTCCTCAAAGATTAAAGAAACAAAATAGGGATAACAAATTTGGAAAATTTTTGGAGATCCTTAAGAAATTAACGATAAATATTCCTTTTGTTGAAGCATTTGAACAGATGCCTGGCTATACCAAGTTTATGAAGGATATTTTGAGAAAAATAAGAAAGTTTACAGATCATGAAACTGTTGCGCTTAGTGGAGAGTGTAGTGCAATAATTCAGAAGAAGCTTCCTGAAAAACTTAAAGTTCTTAGTAGTTTCACTATTCCATGTGCTATAGGTGAAAATTTTTTCGGAAAGGCTTTATGTGATCGGGAGCGAGTATTAATCTTATGCCTTTATGAACGTTCAAAAGGTTGGGAAAAGGAGAAATTTCTCCTACATCCGTGACTCTCCAGTTGGCCGAGCGTTCCATTACATACCCTAAAGGAGTGGTGGAAGATGTGTTAGTAAAAGTGGATAAATTTATCTTTCTTGTAGACTTTATTGTACTTGATATTGAGGAAGATAAAGAAATTCCAATCATTTTAGGAAGACCAACCCTTGCTACGGGAAGAGTGGTAATTGATGTTTAAAAAGGAGAATTAACAATGAGAGATATTGATCAAGAGGTGACCCTTAATATTTTAAAATATATGAAGTATCCTTCAATGGAAAATGATAATGAATGTTTTAGGATGGAGGTTTGTGATTATCTGAGAAACGATCATTTCAAGAATATATTTGAAAAAGAAGAAGAACATGAAAAAATATTTAAAGAAGAAATTAAAGATGATGAAACTTCAGATAATGAAAAAAATGAAGAATTGGAGTATGCACAGAAGAAATTCGAAATATTAGACACTATGGAAGGTGGAAATAAAAGCTTAGTTCCATCTATCATAAAAATCCCTGAACTTGAGATCAAAATTATCCCTAATCATTTAAAGTATATGTTTTTAGGAGAATCTTCTACCTTGCAGTTATAGTGTCTTCGAAGTTAAATGATTATCAAGAACAAAAACTATTAGAAACTTCAAAAAGATACAAGAAAGCTTTTGGATAGACTTTGGTAGATATTAAGGGAGTTAGTCCTTCGATTTATATGCACAAAATTTTATTAGATGATGAACATAAACTAAGAGTTGATCCGCAAAGGAGACTGAACCTTATAATGAAAGAAGTAGTTAAGAAAGAGATTTTAAAATGGTTGGATCAGGAATTATTTATCCTATTTTGGATAGTGCTTGGGTAAGTCCAATACATTATGTACCAAAAAAGGGAGGAGTGACTGTTGAAGTGAATGAAAACAATGAAATTATAACCATAAGACAAATTAATGGATGGTGAATTTGTATTGACTATAGAAAATTAAATTCTGCCACCAGAAAAGATCACTTTCCTCTTCCTTTTCTCGATCAAATGCTTGATAGACTTGCTGGACACAAGTACTACTATTTTCTGGATGGATATACTGGTTACCACCAAATACCTATTGCTCCTAAGGATCAATAAAAGACAACATTTACTAGCCCCTATAGAACCTTTGCTTTTAGAAGAATGCTTTTTGGACTATGTAATGTGCCTGCAACATTTCAAATATGTATGATGTCTATCTTCAGTAGTATGATAGATAATGGAATATAAGTTTTTATGGATGATTTCTCTGTATTAGGGACTTCATTTGAAATTTGTCTGGAGAACTTAGCAAAAATTTTGGAGCTTTGTGATAGAACAAATCTAGTTCTGAATTGGGAGAAATGTCAATTTATGATTGCAGCAGGAATTGTACTTGGGCATAAAATTTTTGAACATGGTATGAAGGTCGATCCTACTAAAATTAGAGTGATTGAGAGATTGCCGCCACCCACTACTGTGAGAGAGGTGAGAAGTTTCTTAGGAGACGCTGGATTTTACAGGTGATATATTAAAGATTTCTCTAAAATTACTAAACCTTTGTGCCAACTTTTAGAAAATGATAAAAAGTTTGATTTTAATGATGAATGCTTGGATGCTTTTGAATTATTAAAATAAAAGTTAATCACTGCACCTATAATTGTTTCACCCGATTGGGAGAAACCATTTGAACTGATGTGTGAAGCTAGTGATTATGCAATCAGAGTAGCATTGAGGCAAAGGTATGATAAAGTTTTCAAAGTTATTTACTATGCCAGTATGTGCTTTTGAAAAATTTAGACCTTATTTAATTGGAACTAAAAGTATTGTGCATACAGATCATTCAACTATCAAATATTTAATGCAAAAGAAGGATGCAAAACCTAGACTCATTAGATGGATACTTCTTTTGCAAGAATTTGATTTTATGATAGTTGATAAGAAGGGAACTGATAACCAAACAGCTGATCATTTGTCCAGAATAGAAAATGATAAATTATCTGAATTTGAAAAAGAAGTTATAGAAACTTTCCCTGATGAGCAACTTTATAAAATTATGGAAAGAAATTTGCCTTGTTATGCTGATATTGTGAATTATATTGTAAGCGATATTGTACCACCTGATTTAACAAGGCAACAACTCAAGAAGTTTAAATAAGATGTAAAATTCTATTTTTGGGATGAGCCCTATCTATATAAACAGTGTAAGGATCTGATTATTAGGAAAGCTGAGCCACAAGAAGAAACAAATTCTATTATTCAACAATGTCATGATTTTGAATTTGGAGGTCATTTTGGTGTTGATAAACTGCTTTTAAAATTTTACAATCTGGATTTTATTGGCATACTCTATTTAGAGATCTTTATTGTTATATTAAATCATGTTATCGATGTCAAAGAGTAGGTAATATATCTACATAAAATGAAATGCCTCTAAATTATAATTTGTAAGTTGAAATTTTTGATGTATGGGGATTAGATTTTATAGGATCATTTAGTCCTTCATTTGGAAATATATGTATATATATATATATATATATATTTTTTTTTTTTATGAAAGGGCAATCTTATTAAAACTAAAAAAGCTTATTACATCTCAAATGAGGAATAGAGAGAAGATCCCCATAAAGTAGAAGATTGAAAGCATAGAAAAAAGGTGTTTTTGCCTTGGAGAGAACATAGGGACAACACAAAGAAAAATGCGAGGATGAAGCTTTAATAGCAAGCCGCTTAGCGGGTTGATTGCATTCTCTCGTATATATGACTCCACCTAATGGTTTGAGATGAAGCAATATGCAGAATTTTGTGAATCCATATCACAATGTACCGAGGTGCAGCAGCTTTGTTCAATAGAATGTTAATTAGGAAGGCGAGAATGCGTTTCAATATGGATGTACCGATGCTTATTCAATATTGCAGATTTTACTCCCCAATAAAAGGCAATTGCCTCAGCTTCCAAGTGCATTCTTTGCAAAAATTGGTGCTGCCAAAATCCATAAACATTTACCTTTGTGATCTCTCCCCAACATACCCATACCGACTCCGTCCTTTTTAAAACTACCATCCACGTTTATCTTTGTCCATAGAACAGGAGGAGCTTTCCAATGGACCCACAATGTTTTAGAAACCACCCGATTTCCCTCAATATTGAACTGTTTTCTTATCTTAGAAAGATAATCCACACAATTATTAATGATCGATTCGAAGAAAACTTCATATTTTTAAATAAAAGTTCATTTCGGAAGACCAGATGAACCAAAATATAATAAGAGGTATATAGAAATTTCCATCACATCTCCAATCCGACCAACAAGTTTCAATAGAATTCCACAAAAAGAACTTGGCCTTAGTGTGACATCTTTCCAGACACAGAATTCCAAATCAATTGACTTTCCGAACAATTCAGAAAAAGATGATAAATGGTTTCCTCATTAGAATGGCAGAACAAGCATCTAGATGGCCCCCTTAAGCCTTTGAGCTTTAAAATATCATCAGTAGGTAAAAACTTCCTGAATAGCCTCCAACAGAAGAATGACATAGAAGGTGATAGAAATTTATTCCATATGACAGTCCCCCAGTTAGTATCACTCCAAGATGTACTAGATAAGTAAATAAACTTTGCAAGGCTTTGGTGAGAAGCATTTTTAGTGATTAATTTATCCTTCTTAGTAGCTTGAATGGGTACAGATAAAATTTTATTCAAAGTCTCTTTATTAACCTCCTTCTCTAATAAATGAGCATTCCAAGCTTCATTCACCCAACTATCTGATACCTTCTGTATATTGGAAGTATGATTGCATTGATCTAACAGGGGTTCATTGAATAGCCATGTATCCCTCCGAAGTCAAGTTGACCTTCACCAACATCCCAAATAAACAACTTTTCTCGCAAACTCTTTGACTTTCAGCATTTCCTTCCAGGATTTAGAATCACCCAATTTAACCTTAACCAGAGTGGGATGAGTATCAATGCAATACTTGTCATGCATAAATCTAGCCCATAAAGACTTATTAGCTCTAAAGTTCACCCATTGTTTACAATAGAAAGTAAAGCTTAAATGAGAAAAACTTTTAAAACCCAAACCACCACTAGACAATGGTTTACATAGTTTTTCCCAAGAAGACCAATGCATATTTTTATGCTGTCCTTCCCATAAGAACTTATTAAACATAATGGAGAGTAATTTTTGAGTGCTTTTCTTCATTCTAATAATTTGGAGAATATAGATTGGGAAAGCAGTTAAGATACTTCTCGTAAAGTAATTCTACCACCATTGGATAGAAAACAAGAAGACCAACAATTAATTTGTGAAGAGACTTTAGACACCACTTCATCAAAATGAGAAAGTTTTCTTCTTCCCTTAATCGGAGGAAAGCCAAGATATTTTAGAGGATAAGTCGCTTCTTTGAATCCAAGTAAAATCCGAAATCCATTTTCTATGATGTATTTGCATTAGCGAACTAGGTAGAAAAGAACATTTGGATTTATTGAATACCATACCGAAACTTCTTCAAAGGAAGCTAAAGTTTTCATAATACCCTTAATAGAGTTCTTACTACCATTGCGAGAAAACAATAACATCATCTCGCATAAGCAAGATGACTCACCAATAATTTAGATCTATGCTGATATTGGACATAAGGATGATTGAGCTGGAACTTGTTTAACATTCTAGATAGGTAATCAAAAACTAAAATGAAGATGTAAGGAGACAAGGGGTCTCCTTGCTTAATTCCTCTCTCAGCTTGAAAAAAACCATGACTACAACCATTAATCAATATGCTGTAGTAGTTATTTTGCATCCATCTAGAAATTAGATTGCAAAATTCGAGTACCAAAGCCTCTAGCAGCTTAATACCTCCAAGACAAAAGTCCAGACTTATAGAATCAAAGGCTTTGGAGAGATCTAATTTGAACATTACATTGGAACCTCTACAAGATTTATCAATATCCATAAGTAATTCTTGTGCAAGAAGGATATTATCGGTTATGCCTCTTCCCTTAATATAAGCAGTTTGATTATCAGAGATCAAATCTTCTAAGTAAGGTTGAAGTCTATTCACAATTACCTTACTGATAATTTTAGAAAATATAGAAGTAATACAGATTGGTCTGAAATCACTCCATCCATTCCTACACTTATCTTTAGGAATCAGCACAATTGTAGAAGAAGCAAAATATTTAGGCAGATCAACATTTTGAAAAAAAGCTTGCACAGCCAAAACCACCTGTATTTTGATTATATTCCAATTTTTCTTGTAGAAATCAGATGTAAAACCATCTGGACCAGCTGTTTTATTACCCTCCATAGCATTAATAGAATTAAAAATTTCCTCTTCAATTGGTACCTGAGTCAACTTGCATATGTCACCTTTGAATAAACCATCATCCATCGGGGATGCGAGAGAACAAATTCATATTTGAAAGCCTAAAAGAAAACGAGCTTCGAAAATATAAAATGGCATCTTCAAGCAATATCTTTGTAATCGAAATCCAGCCTTTAAGATCGATTTAATTCTACGAGATGTTATTAAAAGTTCTTTTATATTTAATGACAGCATGGAAGTATTTTGAATTCCTGTCACCATACAGAAAATGGTTAGCAGAAGCTTTCTGCATTAGAAACAGTTCTTCATTCCTAATAGCATTATTTAAATTTTCATTTGCCTCAAGAAGTTGATTATCTGTACACCTTCCCTCCTCTACCTCCCTTTCCAAGTAACTCCACTTGCTTTTCGGCTTTAAGAATATTATCTTTCGGATCACCAAACTCTTTCCAGGTTCCAAGCATTTAAAGATTTAGCTATCATTTTCTCGACACTCGCCATAGTTGGATAATAGGATTAGCCTCAAGTAAAACCACTCGGGCAAATCCAATTTGCCTCAATTAAACTTTGATAAGTAGGATGAGAATGCCGTACATTTAGATATCTAAAAGTTTTCTTCTTGACAACGAAGTATTAGAGAAAATAGTTAACAAAGGGGCATGATCCGACCCCAATCTAACCAGGTGCTTTACTTTTGAAATGGAAAACAAGCATATGTATATATATATATATATATATATATATATATATATATATATATGGTCGCTATTGTTTATGCCTCGAAATGGATTGAAGCTATTGCTTTACCAAGATGTGATGCTCGGAGTGTTTCAAAATTTTTTAAAGAAAAATATATTTACAAAATATGGAATGTCGAGAGTGATCATAACTGATGGTGGATCCCAATTCAG
Source organism: Papilionanthe hookeriana x Papilionanthe teres (assembly GCA_022702705.1). NCBI lineage: Eukaryota > Viridiplantae > Streptophyta > Magnoliopsida > Asparagales > Orchidaceae > Papilionanthe > Papilionanthe hookeriana x Papilionanthe teres. The sequence continues at coordinate 165,068,010 of CM040425.1, forward strand.
GAATAACAAAATTAAGAGATTAATTTAGAAATACAATATTATTCATAGAATTTCTCCTGCTTATCATCCCCAGAATAATGGTTTAGCAGAAGTATTTAATCGTGAAATTAAAAGAATCTTGGTGAAAACTGTGGATACTCATAAATTAGATTGGTCTGCTCGATTAGATACTGCTTTATGGGCTTATAGAACTACTTGTAAAATCCCTTTAGGAATGCTTCCTTATAGACTAGTGTTTGGTAAAACTTGCCATTTACTAGTTGAATTGGAGCATAAAGCATATTGGGCAATAAAAGATTTAAACTTTAATTTGAAAAATGCTGGAGATAAAAGATTTATGCAATTAAATGAATTGCAAGAGATTAAAAATGCATCTTATCACAATGATAAGATTTATAAAGAGAAAATGAAGTTATGGCCTTTTATATGAAAAAGAACATGTAAATTGGACAAAAAGTTTTAGTATACAACACGAGATTGTAGTTATTTCCTAGAAAGCTCAAGTCTAAATGGTTAGGACCTTTTATAGTTGTAAAAGTTCATTCTTTTGGAGCTATTGATATTAAAGATCCTAATACTGGAAAGAGTTTCAAGGTTAATGTGCATCGATTAAAGCCTTACTTTGACGGGTTTTAACCTGATTTCAAAGTGGTTTTAATGCTGAGTCATCTCGATTAACTAAATGGTTTGTCGGGCTGACGACGTTAAACTAAGCGCTTTATGGAAGGCAACCCGTATGTATCTTTGTGGTGTGTTCGCTTGTTTGTTGTAGTTGTGCTTTTTAAATAGTTGTTTCCTAATCCTAATTACTCCTAAATACTTAAAAAAATTGATAAATGATGGACTGAATCGAAATATTGGAACATTTTGGATCAAATGAAGTTCGGTGTAGTTTTTGACCAATAGTGCTGCCAGTGCCTATCGTTTATACCCAACTGAACTTTACTGTTTGAGCGCCACCAGCGCCCTATCAAGCACCCCCGGCCCCCAAAATCTACCTGATGGTTTTTAAGTTTCAAAAGGTGAGTTTTGCCGGGATTTTTGTCCTTAAAACACCCCAAACTTCATTTTTGACTTCTAAACTGCATAAAAATGAAAATCACCAAAACCCATTCAGTTCCTATGGATTCCTATGCCATTGAAACCTCTCGATCTCACATTTGTAATAGGAGTAAGTTCATCAGTTTTGAAGCCCAGCATTTGTTCAATAAAGTGATGGTGAAAATTCAAATTATCAAGGAACGGTGCTTTATTAATCGAGGTATGGAAAATCCTTCAACTAGAACTTAAGAAATTATTAAGTAGAGACGTTGGGAAGTCCTTTGTTTCACTACCGCCGCCGTTGTTGTTCCCGTCGTGAAAGAATTCCATGTGAATCTTCACAAGATCAACAAAGGTTTTGTGTTCGTGCGTGGTACATTCGTGCAATTCACTCCTGCACGAATCAACAATATCTTCATGATTGAATATGTTCCTATTTGTCTCTATTCAAATTTCAATGCCACTCAAGATAATATGAATGACGTGTATCGGTATCTAACGGATGAGAGTGAGGAATGCGAAATCAGGGAGAATGTATATATAAGTTTCTCATTCACATCTCTCATCCGGTATCGAAACAGTGACATTACTTCATTTCGGCATAATTTATTCCTACATTAAAGATATGTAAGGTGACCAAGGAAAGGTCCTTTTTGAATTTCTGCATTCAAACTGGAAGGTCGATTGACATTGGTAATCTTATTGTGAAATTAGTACTTGAATTAATTGTGCATGGATCAAAATATGGGCTTGGACACTCGTCAACCATATTCCTGTTAAGTAGTCAGTTACAGGTACCATATGAAAGTTGGGAAAAGGTTATTTTTACATGGAGACCTATTGATCCAACCAATCTATACGACTACCAGATAGTTGGAGATGAGGATGATATGAATCTACTTACTGATCAACCGACGGAGACTTCTCAGCCGATTCAACCCTGCTTTCTTGAAGGTTCCAAAATTATATTGTAGAGGATCAAGCGATTGGAGAAAGCGGTATGAAATATTATGAATGCAATCAACAACATTTCTGATTTGTTCGATCATCTAGATCGGAGAATGAAAGAGCAATTAGATCATACTGGTCGAATGGAAATGGGTTGAGTCAATTTGATGAAGAAGAACGCGATGATTTCTGAAGAACATCTGACGAATTTCTATTTCATCCATTCTATAACTTGTTTGTCCATTAGTAATCGATTAGAGATATTCGAGGAGAGGAAAGTTCTAATATTGATCTGGAGTAATTTGTATAGATTCTACTATTATGTTGTGTGTTTGATTTGCTATTCTTAGTTATGTTTGGTTTGAGTAGTACTTGCTTTGCAATTTGAACTTGGATTAGGATGTGTTTACTTTTATTGTGTGCTTAGATATTAGTGCTTGCTTATTGTAGAGTACTTGCTGCACTAAATATCTAAGAATAGTTGGTTTGAATAAACTTATTTAATGTGTTTGATGTAACTTGGAATTTATATATATGAGATTGTTGTGTATTGTTTATGTATTGAAATGTGTTAATTATTGCTTATGGGATGATGTAAAAACCTAATGAAGTGATAAACATCATTGTGAACTTCGAAACGATCGAAATTACGAAAAAAATTTTGGACCTAGAAAAAATTTTTGACCGGCACCACCGGTGCCCAAATCCAAAGTGTTTGGCTAATTTATTTAAATAGAGCGCCACTGGCGCCCTATCAAGCGCCGCTGGTGCCCGAAACCATAAATTGGCTTTAAACCCTCAATTTCATGATTTTTAACCCAGGACCCACAAAATTTTCCATTTTCTTCGTCTTCTACCTCCATTTTCGCAACTTTGAAGGTCTAGGGATTGCTAGATCTTATATTCAAGGACATTTCAAGGCTATTAGACACCAAATTTGCACTTCTCTTGGTAAGAGCTTCACTTTAAGTTAAAATTTTTGGATTTTCACCATGAAAATTTCTCACATTGCTTATGGTGGAATTTTTGCAGATTTAAAGAAATGTTGAAATTTGCATGATGAAATTTGCTTTTTACTTGTTTAGAATAGTGTTTGGAGTTGATACATTGTGAATTTTAAATTTATTTGAATATTTTTGTAAACTTTAGAAATTCACATGGCTCCAAGAGGAAAGAGGAAATTGGATTTTGATGAGGAGAGATACGTCAACATCAAAGCCTAATTTTCCTATAACTCTATCCTTCACAACAAGAACTGTATTCAGGATCGTGCTTTTGATAGTCCGGGCGGAACTGTAGAACAGTTGATTGCTGAGCGAAACTGAGAAAAATTTTGTTATTTCACTGCGAATGCTGTTATGAGAGTTGTTCGAGAATTCTATTCTAACATACCCTGGACTGAGACTGAGTATGTGCTTGTTAGAGGAAAGATGGTTGAGTTTACTCCTTAACGCATCAATGCTTTTTATCAGACTCGGGAATGGATCGTATGTGAATACAAAAACTTTGATACTGGAAGGGAGAATATGAGAGAAGTTATTGTTATTCCGACTGACGGGCGAGGAGAGTGGAAAGTAAGTAAAAAATAGTTGATAAATTTCCCTGCACCCACATTGAGTGTTGCTTCAAAGGTATGACATTATTTCATTTTTGCAAAGGTTATTACCATCTTATCACCACAGTGAAGTTACTAGAGATAGAGCGATTCTGAATCTATTGCATACAAAAAAATGGAAAAGATTGATATTGGATCCATTATTTACAATAATATTTAGATGATTGCTAGAGGTGAAACGACTGGAGGATTAGGACATCCTGCTTTAGTTCATGCCCTCTGTGTTCAGTCTGGAGTTGAGTTCAGTAGTTCTGAGGAAGTGGCTATACCATTGAGACCTATCACAAAGAATATTATTCGTACTTATGAGTCTAATGTAGGAGCCAGAGCTAATCGTAGGCGTACTGATATTCCTACTACGAGTTATGATGTTCCATCTACTTCTGAGCAACCTACTTTGTCTGATATCATGGAGCAGCTGTGATTACAGAGTGCTAGTATGGATAGACTCCATGGTCAGATGGATGTATTTGAGGTGAGGAGTGATGTAATGAAGATTATCTGCAGAGGAGAGTTGAGTTTGATATGGCTTATTATGATGCTCAGGTTAGATTTATGAAGGGGAAGTCCGATAAGATATTTCATATTTGCCCCAGCTATACACCATATAGACCTGACCCGGCTGATGTCCCTGCTGATGACTCTGCTAATGACCCTGCTGCTAATCCTGGTGATGGAGACTGGTAGATAGTTTGTTTGTTTGATATTTCTGTTGATCTTGTTGTGATGTATACCCCTGTTGTGTTGTACTGATGTGATGTAGTGGACATTTATTTTTCATGTGATGTGTACCCATGTTGTGTTGTACTGTGTGATGTTGTGTTATTTACTTTCCATGTTGAACTGTTGTATTGTACTAAAACAATAAAACTGTTAGTTTTACTGATAGTAGTGTTATTGTTTGTTTCCTGTTGTAGTGTTCTGTTGGATGTTTAGATTTTTACCATTAATTTCTCTTTACCCATGCAAATATTTAAAAATTGTTATATCACTGCTACTAATTGCTTCATGCCTGCTAGTTATAAATGTTGATTAATACCAAATAGCTATTGAAGATTTCAAGATCCCAGCATAGAAAGGTTAGTTTTCTTTTTCTCTCAACTGTTTCAAATTCATTAAAAATTTAAGTTTGCGGAGGGTAAAGAAATACTAAACTTTTATTTGTTCTCAACTGTTATATTTTCAAAAAGTTATTTGCATAACTTCAGGTAGTTGAACCTCATTATAGGATAACTAAACTTTTTATTTTAGTTGAATATTATGGAAGGATGAGATGAAAATTTTTGGTAATAAAAGTTGATTTTATAGAAGTAAAATATTTGGTATGAAAGGATTTGATTATAGTTAACTATTTAAAGTAAAGAAAATGATATTTTTGAAATGTTAAGGGACTTAAAGTGTTGTGTGTTAAGAAGCGATTGTAACTTTATGAAAAATAATAAAGCTTGTACCTAACTATAAAGTAAGGAGGTGACTTAAGTTTAAACTTTAGAAAGAGGAGAGTGAAGTTCAAAATCATTAAAGGCTATCTAGACATAGTAATCCTCAGAAAATAAAAAGAAGAAGAAAAGAAGCATTAAAAAACAATCCCAAAAAGTAAAAGAAAAAGAAAAGAAGAAAAAAAAGAGAAAAGAGAAAATTATTTATGAGGAGAAGCTTGAGGAGATGCCTAATCATAAATTGGCTTCACTTAAATCACCCTAAAGGGGAAACTTGATTTCACTTCTAAATTTATATCTAAATTACTAGCCTACATTCTAGTAAAGTTTGCATTAACTCCTTTCTCACATAATCTTTTAAGGCACTCTTAATGTGACAAATTATGGTTCATCTTGAAATAAATAAAAGACTAGAACTCTTAGACGTGATTACTGAATATTCTTATGCCAGTAATTTTGACTTAAGTTACTAATTTTTTTTTCTAAAAATCTAACCAATATACTCTTCTGAAAGAAAATTTTAGTGTCTTACAATTAAAAAGTACATTTCCTAAAGTTATATTTTATGTAGTAAAAGGATTACTTAAGGACAAGTAATAGTTTAAATTTGGGGGATTTTGATGCACCAAAAAAATATATGGTTTATGTTATCTAATTTTACTTATTTTTGGTGATATTGCACTTTAAAGTAAGATATTTTTCATGATTTGCTGCAGGTATGATGATTTTAGTTGATTGGAGCGAAAAGAACAAAAAAGAAACGAATTCAGAGCAAAAAAGAGCAAAATGGAGCAAAATGGTGGAAAAGATATTCTAGCACCACTGGCGCCCAAATCTAGAGAGCTCAGAAAATATTAGGGACGATAGAGTGCCACTAGAGCCCTAACTGACGCCGTCAGCGCCCAAGGTCGGTGGAATTCAAATTTTGAGAGTTTTGGCGAACTTTTGAAGGGATGCCTATGGAAACTCTTGGGATTTCGTCCCTAACTCTTAAATAACTGAATTTGGACGAGGAAAAGATGAAGAAGGGAGTTCTAGAGAATAGTGTTGTTCTACATTCCTTTACTTTCTCTTAGTTTTTAGTGTTAGTAGTGTAAAAGAGAGGTATTCTTCTCTAAAGAGTAAAGGAGAAGGAGTAAAGTGTGAGATTGCTTCTTCCTTTCCATTCTAAAGAGAGACTCAAGTGTTGTAAAGAAGAGAACAAGATTCAAAGGAACTTCAAGGAGTTTGGATTGGGAAAGAGAAAGAGATAAGTTTTATTTCCTTTTGTGGTTTGTATGACATTTCTTTTATATATAAAATCCATGTTTTATTGTAACTTTTCCATGAACTCTGAGTAGTCTTCTTTGTCTTTCTTCTTCCTTAGAGATGTGATGATGGTTTGAAGTGAATTTGATGTGCTTTTAATGTGATGAAGAAATTGTGATGGTTTTTCATTTAGAACTTAATTTACTTTCGATCTGGTCAATTGAAATGTTAAAATATGTTGTTTAACATTAAGTTTGAAAAAATTTAACGTCCTACAAAAATAATGAAAGAACCATTCAATTTCCATGGACGAATTGCGTAGTTCATGGGAACTGCGTGCAAATAAATAGAGAAATGTGTTCTGAAGGACTTCAATGTGGAGATTTCAGGGTGACAGGCTAAAATTCCCACAATGGTTCTAAGATTAGTAACTTATATCAAAGGTTAGCCTCCGGGTGAAGGGTGAGTGGGAGCTCTAAAGTAAGAGTCGGTATCCTCCCAGCCTAGCCCTAGAATTAGTAACTAAACTTATAATGTGTCAATGTTCTTTTCTTATTTAGAGGAGGGAGAACTCTTCTAAAGGTAAAGAATCATCTATGCTCCTATTTGGCACAATAAATTAGATAATTAATCCATATCAATCCACACATCATATTCTCATTGCAAGAATAAATATATTTTTCTCATATATCAAAAACCTTTCTAATACTTAGCTTAGTGTGTCTGTTAGTTAATTCTATTTTCAAAGTTATTAGAAGTAATTGTAGTTTAGTTGTTTGTTAATGTTTTCTGTATAGTAGTAGTAGTGTTAGAAGAAAGTTCTACTGCTTTATTCTAACCTATTAAAACTTTTACTTTGCTTCAACATAAAAACCTCCATGTGGGATCGATAGCCAGAACTCCACTAGAGCCCTGTATTACTTGATATGACACGTATACCTGCGTTGAATGCTCTGACTTTACAAAATCATTATAAATATATAAATTTGAAGTTAAGAAAATCTTGCATTTAAACATATAGAAGTAAAGTCTGGTTGCATCAATTTTTTTGTGCCATTGCTGGGGAATTATATCTCATAGTAGTGGGGTCGAATTCGTGTATTCAAACCAATTGCATCAACTACTAATAATTTTCAGTGGCCTTCTGAAAGGTTAAATCTTAAAAAGTTAGCCAACATTCATGAAAATGATGCTTTTGCAATTCTTGCAAATCAAGTTGGTGCAACTTCATGGAAGATAGATCAATTTGAAATGAATTTTTCTCAGCCAATTTTAAAGATTGAAGAAAATTCATTAGGCCAAATAGTTGATTCTCAATCTTTATTAGAAACTTTGAATGCCATAAGTAAACCTAATAACTCATATTCCAATAATTATAACCCAGGTTGAAAAAACCATCCAAACTTTAACTGAAATACCAATAATCAGGGTGGTAGTAATCAACAATGGGGGAACAAACAAGTAAATCCATTGAGGAACTGGAACAAATAAGGGAATAATAATTATAGACCAACCTATCCTCCAGGTTTTAACAATACCATACAATTTAAGGAGAAGAAGTTATTTATTGAAGAAGTGGAGTTACAAAAAGGAAATCAATTGCAAAGTCAAGGAGCTACAATCAGAAATATTGAGAATCAATTGGACAAATTGCCAATTCATTAAGTAATAGATCCCAAGGAACAATTCCTAGTAATACAGAAGAAAATATAAGAGACAAGATTAAAGGGAAGGCAAAAGCAGTTTAATTATAAAGTGGAGGAGAGTAGGAAGGTAAAATTCAAAAAGACATTGAAGTAGAGAAAAAAGAGATAGAAGAACCAAAAGACGCTTTGAAAGTTTTGGAAAGACCTATTTCTCCACCTAAGATTGATTTAGAAAAGTCATCACCTCCATTTCCTCAGAGACTTCAACAACAAAAGTTGGACAAGCAATTTTCAATGTTTTTGGAAATATTTAAGAAGCTTACAATTAATACTCAATTTGTTGAAGCCTTAGAACAAAAGCTAAGCTATATAAAATTAATGAAGGATATTCTCAACAGAAAAAAGAAGTTTGAAGATAATGAGATTGTTGCACCTAGTGAGGAGTGCAGTGCAATAATTCAGAAAAAGCTTCCTGAAAAGCTTAAAGATCCTGGTAGTTTTACAATTCCATGTGAAATCTGAGATAAATTTTATGGAAAAGCTTTATGTGATTTAGGTGCAAGCATAACCTTATGCCATTATCTATATTCAAAAGACTGGTATTAGGCTCCAAAAACAGTAACTCTTCAATTAGCGGATCGTTCGATCACCTATCCTAAAGGAGTTATAGAAGATGATTTGGTGAAAGAGGATTAATTTTTCTTTCCTGTTGATTTCATTGTGTTGGATATGGAGGAAGATAAAGGGATACCTATAATTTTAGGGAGTCCTTTCCTAGCGACAGGAAGAGCAATGATAGATGTGTAAAAAGGGGAATTAATGATACAAGTCAATGATCAAATTGTTACATTCAATATTTCAAAATCAATGAAATATCCTGCAAGAGGTAAAAGTGATGAATGTTATAGGATGGATGTCATCATATTTTTGAGTGAATGTCATTTCAAGTCAAATTTTGAAAAGAAATCTAAAAGTGAAGAATTGGAACACAAGCAATAAGACAAATTACATTATTCTAAAGATTTTCATGACAGAGTATTAAATTATGTTCATAAAAATTTTGAATTATTGGATAATACTAAAAAAGATGAATCTTTCACTCCATCAATTGAAAGACCTCTTGAACATGTTTTAAAGTTTAAGATAAGGAATGAATCTTATGAAAATGCTAAGATTTATGAAAAAATAATGAAATTATTGCATGATCGGAATATTCTTACTAAAAATCTTGAGCCAGGACAATAAGTTTTGTTATATAATGCTAGATTGAAAATATGTACTAGAAAACTTAAGTTCAGGTGGGTGGTTCCATTTATTATAATGAAAGTTTATTCCTATGGAGTTGTGGATATTAAAGATCCTAAAACTGGAGATTTATAAAGTTAATGGTCATAGAATTAAACCTTATTTTTTAGTCGATCAATTTAAACCTGATGACAATGTGACGTTGGGCCACTTAAAGTAAGCTTGAAGTATGTCAGGCTCAAGATGTTAAACTAAACGCTTTCTCAGAGGTAACTCATAATTATCAGTGTGCTTTGCTTTATGTTCGCTTTGTGTATTTTGTTTGGTTTGATTTGAGAATATGTGGTAGTATTTTAGAGTTTTTTATGTTATTGTGGAGTTTATTTGACCTTATGTGATGACTCAGTGGAGTCAGAATTAAGATTTGGACATTTAGTAGACCTGTGCTAAAATGAGCACTAGCGGCTATGCACTGCAAGTTGACGCTTAGGCGCCGAAGTTACTAAAATGTGAAAAATGGGGTTCTAGTTGTCTAAATCATGGGTAACTGATTTTTGGCGTTCATGAGGAGTTTTAACATGTCTGAGGTTGGTTCTAATACTTCTCAAGTCTATAAAAGGCACAAAACTAAAAATACTTGCCCCAGTTCTTATTTTCATTCCTGAGCCTTAAGAAAAGTATTTTGAGTGCAAAAATGTCTTCTTGGAAGATCGAAGTGAAGAAGAAAGAGGAAGCCAACAAGAAGAAGTTCATTAGTGAAAGTGTGCAAGAGTTTTTCAATGGTTATCTGGCCATTAGTATTCAAGGAATTACAGAAAAGCTTGTGAAGGTAGAGGCTAATGTGGCATCATTCGAAGCAATGGTAAATGGGACTAACACACATTTAGTGTACATAGGATGACAACTTAAAATACAATTCAGTCATACAAGTCATGTGGAAGAAGATAATAAAGCGATGTTTCTGAAGAACAAATGGATAAAAGAAGAAGATGTGAGAGTTTTTAACTATCGCCCGTTTTATCAGATTTACATTCCAGAATTTTCAAATGGAAATAATGGTGATTCTGGATATATTCCGCTTACAGGAGATTTGAATTAAATTAAGTGTGGTCTTGTGGTTTAGTCATCTGTATTTAGTGTTTTGTGTTTCTGATTATTATAATGTTTATGGTTTGTTAAATTTTAATTTGTGTCTATTACATCTTAATTATGTAATTTTGTGTTTAAGATATGTGTTGTGAACTTATGTATTGGAAAATTTCATCCAAGATGTTTGGATAAAAATTTATAGTTTGCATTAAGTGTGTTTTATTATTAATGAAATGTAAGTTTGTGTTTGTGTGAAATTTGTGTTGAATCGATTGAAGTTATAGTATAATTTTGGAGTATTAGAAGTGTTATGGGGAAAAATTAATTATTTGAAGTGAAATATAAATTGTCAAAATCTAAGCACCGGTGACTAAGGGCCAAACCTTCGAAGCTTAAGCGCCAGATTCTATGGCTATGCACTATTACTTCACGCATAAGAGCCGGTTCGCAAAAATCAGTTTTCAGACGTTAAAAACCGAAAATTTGCAATTTTTAACACCATCATCAACTTTAACCTCTCAAATTCACAAAAAAGGAGCCTAGGGCATCACTAAATTGAATCACTTTAGAGGCGATTACGATAAAATTTGTTGGATGTGAACTCTTTAAGGTATGAGCACTTCTCCTAAGCAAAAATTATTAATTTTCACCGTGTATTTTGAGTACGTTATTGAGAAATTTGAAAATCACTATTCATTGTGAAAGTTTGAGGAAAAGCGTGAGAAATTGCTTGAATTTAGTGGATTTTGCCTTTAGAAGTTATGTTAGCAAGTTCAGTTTAATTTTGGAATTTATGGTGATTTTTTTGTGAATTTTAGGTATGACTCCAAAGTCGAAACGTTTGAAAGAGAAGGCTAGATTCGATTCAGACAAATTTGTCTGATCTAGAGCGGAGGATCATTACGTTGATACATTATCATGACTTAAGTTAATTCTAGAATGAGTTTTCAATAAACCAGAAGGAAATATTGAAGAGATGGTTGTTCAAAGAAATTGGGAATGGTCATGTTGCTTCTCCGTTGTTGCTGTTGTTTATGTGGTAAGAGAGTTCTATGTAAACTTGCCAGCAACATAAGGAAATATACTGATGATTCAGAGACAACAAGTGATTTTTTCTTCTATGGTAATCAATACATTTTACTGATTACCTCCTAAAATATTTTTGTTATTATTCTAATTATCATCATTCGAAAGGAAAGTTAGATGAGATTATGTCTTTTCTTACCGATGGAAGAGTTCTATGGAAAATTACAAATGAAAGAACAGTAATTTTTCCAGCCTCTAAGATGAATGCGACTTCCAAGGCATGACATTACTTCATCTCTTCAAAACTGTTACCTTCAGGTCAAGTTAGTAAATTTTCGTGGGATAGAGCTATTTTGAACTATTATATTCAGCAGGGAAAGCCGATTGACATAGGAGCTATCATTTTTTATTTTAATTTAAACTAGGCTAGAGCTATCACTACTACAGGTATGGAATTTCCTTCATTGATTCATTCACTTTGTGAGCAGTTTGGTGTAAATTTTGAAAGTTGGGAAGAGGTTCTTCAGCCACTTAAACCAATCACGAGTGTAAATATGAACACTTAACCTGTGCATTTAGAGTGTGGCTGCAGAGGAAGATTTGTTAGAGCTTCTGGTGCTTCTGCTGCATGTACTTCTCGTGCTTCTACTTCACAAGAATCATCATCTAGATATTCACGTAACTGGTTTATTATGAAAGATTTTAATGAAGGCGAGTCTAACTAGAAATCATAATATAGATATGGATGGAAAGGTAGAAAATATTGAAAGATTTATACAGAAACATGAAAAGTATGAGGAGAATTATCAACAGTACAATGACAGACTGATTAAAGGAGAACACAGTGCTGAGATGCCTCCTTATCCTTATATTATACCTAATGTGCCATCCAGAGATTGGAATGAGAGAGATGATGATGAAGAGGATGATGAGTAGGATTTTTTGTATTGAGTTTGTGATGTTGTACTTGTGATGTTTTTATTTTATGTTGTGATGTGTTTGTGGTAGTAAATGTTTTAATGTAGTTATAGTGTATTGAGTTTTTAATAGTGTATAATTTAATTTTAAAACTGTTAGGAGAATTTAGAACACAGTTAGCAATCACTATTTAAACTGCATGTTTAAACTTTTCAAAATTTGCTACCATATTTTTCTATTATTATTATGATTTTAGTTATGTTTAGTTGGTGAGTATTTTCTTTTGAAAACCTCTACTACTTCAGAAATCCTTTGAAATTTTTATTTTTATAAATCTAAAAAACTAAAAAAAACTGAATTTGATTTATTTTTATTTTTATTTTTAAATTGTTATACTTGCTTATTTGGGATATGAAAATTCCTGCAAGCATGTTATTCTAGTTTTTAATTCTTACCCATGTATCATTTCTTATGCTTAAATGTTTTATCCTACTAAGAACCTAAAGTTTTGTGAGGAATTTAAAAACAATTTTTTAAAAGCAAAATTTTTATTTGTTCTCAGGAATACTTGAAATAAATTTCATTTTTGATTGAAAAAAATTATGTATATGAAGTTATATTAGGGGAGCAAAATTTTGAATATAGAAATGAGTAAGAGAATTTAGCTAAAATTTATAGTAATAATGAAAATTTAAAGTTAGAATTTTCTTAATAAAAAAAATGTTAAATGTGGTTAAACTATCTTTAGTAGGAAATCTTCTATTTTTATACAAATAAAAATATTTGACTTTTATTTTTCAAAGCTTAAATTTCTTTTATTAAAAAATCATTTTCAACACTATTATTATGAGTTTAAGTGAAAGATATATATCAAACACTTATTTAAATGAAAGGGTGGAATTCAAAATCATTAATGGCATGTCCAGGTATAACAATCCATGCCTTATAAAAAAAGAAAGAAAAAGAAAAGAAAGGAAAAAGAAAAAAAAGGAAAAATAAAAAAGAAAAAGTTAAAAATAATATGTGAAAAAGAAGGAGAAGCTTGAGGATTTAAGGGCCTAATCAAAAAATTGGTTCCATACCTAAAGTTTAAAATAAAACATTTGAGAAAATCTAAAGCTTAAGATTATAATATAGTAAGAAAAATTATTTTTAAATAAAAATTTTTATATGAGAAAAATAAAATGTTTAAATCTGATATTTTGAAAAATTTACAAGTATTTCTGAATAAGATAAGAACTCATATTTTTAATTATCCTTTACTTAAGAACTCTGTAAACTTTAAATTGATTTTATTTATTAAAATTTTTTCAAAATTGGACTATTTTGTTTCTAAAACAAAATTTGAAACCTTCCTAAAGAAACTCATTTACATAATTTGCATGTTAAACTTGTCTATGTGGTTAAGCGTCAATTGAGGATAAGTAACATTTTAAATTTGAGGAATTTTGATACACCTAATATATAAATTATTTTTATGCAAATTTTTATATGTATTTTTGATGATATTACACTTTAATAGAACATATTTCTGTGTTTTTCTTGGAGGTATGATTTAAATGATTGATTATGATGAAAGGAGCAAAAAAGGATCAAAATTTGGAGCAAAAATATGAAGTGTGCAAAATTGGCATCTGGCGGCTAAGAGCCAAGGGCTGCGCATATCCGCAACAGTTAAAAAATATAAATTCATTCAAATTTAGTGCCACTTTCAATGGTGTTTGAAGCAACTTTTGGTTTAAATTTCTTTAAATTCTTATGGGCGGTAAATTCGAATGAAAAGGTAACGCCGAAGGCGTACTTTAAGGGATTCATCTTGAGATTATATTTTTATAATTGTTGAAATACGATCTTCAAATCATATAGGTGGTTTCTTTTATTTTGCTTTTGATGACCAAATCGTCCACATAGCAATCCACTTGATTGTGAATGGGGTAATCGAAGATCTTGGTCATTTCTCTTTGATAAGTAGCTCAGGCATTCTTCAATCCAAATGGAATCACAGTGTAGAAGCAGATCCCAATTAGAGTTTTAAAAGCTATGAGCGTTGCATCTTCTAGGGCCATCTTGATTTGATTGTAACCCAACGATCCATCCATGAAGGAGAAAATTTCATGTGACGATGCAATGCCCACCAATAATTCTGGTATTAGTAACAGGAATTCATCCTTTGGACATGCTTTTCATAAATCTCTGAAGTCGACACACACTCATATTGTTTGTTTTTCTTCTTGACTGGCACGACATTTACCAACCATGTTAGATACTTTTCTTCTTGGACAAATTTAGTGGCTATTAATTTCTTTATTTCTACTGTAACTTGCTGCTCTATTTCGAGGGGCATTCTTCTAGGAGCTTACTTTACTGGTGTTGTATTTTGATCCACTTTTAGTCAGTGAACTACAAATCTCTGGAGATATTTCAGGCATTTGGTCATAGCTCCAAGCAAAGCAGTCCTTGAATTCTGACAGTAACCTGACCAAGTCTGTAACCTCATTTTTGTTTAGTAACAAACTTATGAAAGAGGGTCAGGGCTGCTCCTCCTTCCCGAGGTTGATTTTCTTTTAGCACATCGACTATAGTCTTGATTTCTTCTTCAAACTCTGGTGAATTATCTTATATTGGTTGATCTTAAAACTCATCTTGAACGTCCAGGCAATCTTCTACTTACTGACTAGTAACAGCCATGTAAAATGTTGAGTCATTGATGGGTCCAATCGTACCAAACCTAAGACCTTCTGAATTGAGTCTCTTTCCTTTTGTATTCCATAATTTTTCAAATGATTGTAAGTTTTCTTTTGGCATTTGCTTCGACACATATCCTTGTTGAATTATTTTTTGTACACATAGCAAAAAGTAACCAAAAGGTAATTCCATTAATTCATTAGAGTCATTTTATTCGAGAATTACACTAGGTTTAGAAGTTGAAGGAGAAGCTTGATTAAACATGATCGGTTTAAAACTATCATTATGAATTTCCTTGACCTCCATACTCTTGATCTTTTGAGGAAGGATCGGATTTAGGGTCATGGCTTGAACATAATGGCTAATCCGATCATACATTGATTCATATTCATCTTTTTCCGTGTCATCCAGAGAGATTTCTAACTGAGGTTTCTACTGACTTATCATCATCATTTTTTTGTTGAATTCATCCTCTTTGGAGCTTCCTTCTACGTCGATACTTATCGCTGGCTTCACCTGTTCAACAATCTGGTGAGTTCTCCCTCGCTCGTGTCCCCGGCCTCAACCTCGGATGTTTGGACTCATTGCGAAGGAGTGGTGGGGGATTGTTGAATTGGACGTGTATGGTCTAGTCCTGGTGATTTTTCTGAATCTTCAAATTTGCTTGTCATGACTTCTCTTGAAATATTGTTTTCTCCAGGGGAGCATAGTAAGCGACGTCTTCTTGGATGCCTACTTCATGTATTTAGAAAGGTTGTAAATCTCCCTTGGTGCAATGTTCTTATCCATCTTTATAGTGCTTTATACATTGGTGAAGCAACGATGGGACCATGTTGTACTCGTGAAGCCACGACCGACTAAGCAGGGTGTTGAACGAATTATCCGCATAGAAGACATGGAATTATGTGGTTATTTCTAGATTTCCAGTTTTTATTTGCAGTGTTATAGATCTGAGAGCTCTTTCTCCTTTCTGATTAAAATCCTTTGAGCTTAATCTTATTAGTGGAGAATTCTCATGTGTCGATGTCTAAGTAAGCTAATGTCAGTAGAATCATTACGTTAAGCGACTCTTCAGAATCTACTAACACTCTGGGAAGTACAAACCTGCCGAGGATGACAGAAATGTAGATCAGATGGTTGTGATCGGCTGTATTGAGTAGCAAATCTTCATCAATGAAGGTTGATCCCCGATTACAATATACAAGAGTTTAATCCTTTATTTTTTCTTGTTTAAATTTCTTCCTTTACAGCAGTGCCAAAAACTTGACTCCAAAAGAGAGTAAGATTTCAATTATGTCTTTAAATAGAAGTGATTTTACACAAGTATATGTATCATTAATAAGTAATATAGAACTTTTAGATTAAGCCTCGAATATCGTTCCTACGGATATCGCGATAAATCACAGCAGCGTTCAAGGGATGTTCTAGTATATAATAACACTTCTTACCTTGGAAGGTCGATAAAAGTTTGGTTTTGATTATATCTAACAATTATCACTAAAATATTATTTTTACTCCAAAACTAAAATACTTATAAAAAATTAGAAAATGGGGTTATTATAATTAAAGTACTCTTCCTCATGCAATGAAATTAGTGACATGTGTAAAAGTAAATTAAGTAGCGAGAGAGATTGTGACAAAAAGGAGCAATTATATTCTTAACCCTTAATTGGTTCTATAAAGAACTTATGTTGATCTCATGTTTTGCAATTTTAAAGATGGTTTAGGTAGAGAAGATACTAGATCTAACTCTAAAGTTCCCTCTTCTCCCTCCACCTAGGGGCTAACATCTCATAACAAAACTTTTCACATCAAACTAAATTAGGGGCTTTAGTGTGTCACTCTAAAGTCCTCTAATTTTACACCTCTTAGGCATGCATATCTCCCTATTTATTTTCACTCAACCCTATGGACTACATTCTCACCCATATAATCTCATGTGATTTTTACCAATAGTTGACTGAGATAATACCGCATTAGTTCTTACATGTTTTCACAACAGCTTTTAACAAGCAAATTGATCAAGTTTACATGTAAATGAATATTAAAGTAAAATCATCACATTATATTCTAACTCTACTCAATTCTATATCCTTCACATGCATACTAATTCATTGTAAGAGGGAAGAGTAAAGAAAACTACTCACTACACATGGAGAAACAACAAGAACTTTTCATTGAACAAGTCTTTGAAACAATACAAACAAACTACTAAATTCAAATCAAAATATAAAGAAAATACTTATCTATGATGAAAATCAAACTCTCCTTGTATAGAAAAAGCAATCTCCTTGTAATCCTCTCCAAGAACAAAGTGAAAAGAAAAGGAGAATATCTCATACTCTCTCTTTCTCACTCACCTTATCGCCCCAATTGGGGCTAACGACCAAGCCTTCTTCTCCTCTTCTAATCTCCTCCTCCTCTCTTTAAATATTCTTCATCATGAGTTTCCAAGCCTTAATTATAATTTCCTAAGAGATTCTTAAGTTTCTCTTCAAAAAGAGTCCACCTTAAATGAATCTTACAATGGGTGCCTTAAGTGCCTTTTCACTCTAAGAGACACATCTCTTCCATAATAACTCTTTCAAATTGAGAAAAACTCTTATAAAAAGTTTATTTTATAATTTCCAATGAATTTCTCACGAGATAGACTTCACAACACTTCGAAAATTGTCCAAATCTGACGTATATTGAAGAAGTTATGTCAAAAACCGTCACTGACAGCTATGCACCGACTGTTTGTTACATAGGCGCCGTTGCCTGGCGGCTGTGTGCCAACTGGTGGTGCTTAGGCACCATACATATGTACAAAAGGGTCTGGTTTAAGCCGTTTTACTCTAGTATACTCTTGTTCGACTTGTTTTGCTCTGGTTTGCTCCTTTTTTGTCCATTTTTGTTCATTTTGCTCCAATCACTCTAAATTCTTCAATTTGATGTAGGTATGAAAACATACCTTTAAAGTGCAATATCATTATAAAATTTAACATAAAAAGTAGTACATTTTTAGGTTGATCAAAATCCCTCAAATTTAAACATTACTTGTCCTAAATAATACTACACTTTTAAAACAACTTTTATAAAATAGAGTTAATGGGTCATCCTTTAGAATTGCTAAAATTTTGTTCTAAAAATAGATAGTTAAACATAGAAGAACTTCTAATGAATTAGAAAAGCCCAGGGTCTAAGATATTTATCATTAAACTTGGAAAATTGTTTTCATATCTAATTCATAAAAATATGCTGATTTTTCAAACTTCGAATCCTATGAACTTTACTTTATAGATTTAAGAACTCTCTTAAAAATATTTTTTACTAATATAAGAATGAAAAACAAGCTTAGGATTGTTCTAAGTTCTTTACTCTAGAAAGACTCATGTGAAACCAATCTTTTATTAGGACATCTCCTCAAGCTTCTCGTAACAATTTTTTTTTTCAGGATCTTTTTTATCCTATTTTTTCCTTTTTTTAGGATCTTTTTGATCCATTTTTTTCTTTTTTTTATATATATGTGAGGATTACTATATCTGGAGAAGTCCTTAAATGATTTTGAATTCCAGTATCCTCCTCTAAAGTTAAAACTTATTTCTTTCCTTTACTTAAAAATATGTATTTTTTAAAATACTTTCTAAAAGAGACTTAAATGTTTGAAAATAACAATTCTAAGAATCCTTAGTTATTTAAAAAATTAACTCCTTCCTACCAAAGATAGTTATTCATTTTCCTATGTTCTTCACTAAATATCCTTAACTCTTGGTTCACCCTTTTCACTAAAAATATCAACTAAGTTCTTCTGCTCCATTTCTATACTTAAAATTCTAACATCCTTAAGGTGACTTCACATAACAATAATCATTAAAAATAAAATACAAATTTATTTGCAGTATTTTTGAAAACAATTAAGGTTTAAATTTGAAACATTTTTCTTTCCCTCCAAACTTAAGCTCAAACATGTGTAACGTTGAAGTACAAAAATATGCGGTAGGGAAAGATCACTTTTACAATCTACTACACATCCAACAAAAGTATCAACAAAAAGCACTTGGTAGAATATTGCAGTAGAAAGTAAATCTGGCCTAAACATGCTTGACATAACAATAAAAACGAATTTTAAATTGTAGAGCAAGTACAAACTGAAGATTAAACAGGAACACATTTTAAACTTTATAAAGTAATTTCTGAAGTTAACAAGATTAAAATATTAAGATAAGTTTTGTTGTCTCCAATGACTCATTCAACTTGACTCACAAACATAGACACACAAACTCCAATACATAGACTCACAAACTTCATAAGCAAGCAACAACTGAGGTTAATTTGATCTCCCTTCTACACACATTTCTCCTTCTTACTTTCAATTTCTAACGGAAGAAACTATACTAATAACGTGGATGTATTATATTTTTTTTTATATGGTCATCAACCTTGGAGCAGAATTCCCCTATTATAAAAACTCATGTGTTTCCAATTTCATGTTTACTCTAAGTCTTAAGGTATATACAATATGGTAAATGAAAATAGTGTAGTTCATCCAGATTTTGTTCATCGAGTAAGTTCATGACCTTACTCAGTAAAGACAAAGTCAGATAAAGGAAGTTATAGAGTTGACATGGAGTGGTCCAAGTCCAATCTCTACATGCTTTAAAGTAATGCTTAGCTCTGATTGATAAGTAAGTCATAACAAACTTGTCAGCCTGCTACTACTAGAATTCATATACAAATATAGTCAAGAGCAAGGCATAACCTCACAACATTAACCCATACCACTCTTACAAATCAAACAAGGATCAATGTCCAACATCTCACTATTATCCGATCTAACATAACAACAATCACACTAAACACAAAACAAAAGATAAACATGGGTTGACTCCCATGATTTGGTCTAACATCGACGACCCGATGTATGTATTGTTTACTCTGGTTGCCCCAGCATCAGAATCTCTTTCAATTTGTCTGTATACATGGAATATGCCATTCAGTGATTATGAATAACTCTTTCTTAGGAGATCTTTTACTGATTTCATTATTCAATTCAGGTTCTTCTTGTGATTGAGTCGAATTTGAAGATATAAATACTGGTGGTGTAGATGAATTCCCTAAATAGGTAGGCTTTAAAATTGTATGACTTAAATTCATCTTAAGTTCATGAGCTTTTTCAATAGATGGAATTAAAAGTTTACTATTTTTGGTAATGTCCATCATTTTACACATCTCCTGAACATACATACAGTCTTCTTTAAATAACATTTTCAACTCATCATGAAAGTCAATTTCTATCTCTTCTGTTAACTTACTCTCAAAACTCTCTTGGAAATGGTCTTTACTTTGATAATCAATTTTAGCCATAAAAAACAATCATCATATTTTCTCTTAGTTAAATATTTTATAGTCTTTAATACATCAAAATAGACTCCCTGATCATTAATATTCATAATCAACTTTCCTTTTTGCACATCTTTCATAGCTTGTCCAGTAAGAAAGAAATGTCTCTCCAAAATAATTGGATTATCTTTATCATCCTCCATATCTAATGCAATAAAGTCCATAAGAAAGATAAATTTATCCACTTTAACAAGCACATCTTGTATAACCCTTTTTGGATAAATAATAAATCGATCAGGCAACTGAAGGGTTAGAGTAGTGGGAGAAATACCAGCTAAACTTAACCTTTTAAATAAAGATAGAGGCATCACGTTAATGCTCACTCCTAAATCACATAAAGATTTTCCACATAATTTTTATTCAATTGAACAAGGAATTGTAAAGCTACAAGGATTTTTAAGTTTTTGAGGAGGCTTTTTCTGAAGTATAGCGTTGCACTCCTCACTTAGTGCCACTGTCTCAAAATCCCCAAGTTTCCTTTTCTTATTTAATATCTCTTTCATAAACTTTGCATAACATAGCATTTGTTCCAAAGCTTCAGTGAAAAGAATGTTAATCTTTAACTTCTTATGTACTTTTCGAAAATTTGAAAATTGTTTATCCAACTCATGCTATCTGAACCTTTGATGAAATGGAGGTGGCGGTCTTTTGAAATTGATTTTAGTTGGAGATATAAATTTTTCCATATCCTTAAAAATATGTTCTTCAGGTCCTTTAGTTTCCTTTGTTTCTCTCACAACCTCTTTCTCTTTTCTAACCACATCCCTTGTCTCTCTTCCACTTCTTAGTCGGACAGCTTCTACTTGTTCATTAGTATTATCTTTAGGATTGATGTTAATGTTTCTAGGAAGTGTTTTTTGGGGTCTATTGCTAAGTGAATTAACAATTTGTCCCAGTTGATTCTCTATGTTTGTAATCGCAGCATTTTGATTTTGCAACTAGTTTCTCATTTGCAATACCACATCTTCTATAGACAACTTCTTATCCTCAAATTGTTGATCATTGTTAGAGTCCAGTGGATATGAAGGTCTATAGTTTGTGTTCACTTGATTATTCCAACTTTCACTAGGATTTACATGATTATGTTCCTATTATTGGTTTCCACCCCTAGTAGTATGTTCTTAGGTAAAAATAGGATTCCAACCTGGGTTGTAAAAGTTAGAATACGGGCTATTTATGGCATTTAAAGTCTCATATGATAAGTTAGAATCAATCATATGCCCTAATGAACTTTCCTCACTTACTGGAGTAAATTGAGCCTGGTTCATACCAAATTAGTCTGACTTCCTTGAAATTGCAGCAACCTAAGATGCAAGAATTAAAATCGCATCTGTATCATGAACACTGGCTACCTTTTAGGATTTACCCTTATAAAGTGCCATTCATTTTTACCCATTATTTCAATTAATGCAAATGCTTCATCAAATGATTTTGACATTAAAGATCTACCAGCGGCAGCATCAATTATAGACTTAAGGGATCCTACTAACCAATTGTAAGAAGTTTGAATGATTAACCAATTAGGCAGAGCATGGTGTGGACACTTTCTTAGGAGTTTCTTAAATCTTTCCCAAGCTTCGTATGTTGATTCCCTTCATAATGACAAAATAAAATATTATCATTTCTATGTTTAGTAGCCCTTGAAGGTGGAAAATACTTAGCTTGAAATTTCTGAGTTAACTCCTCCAAATTTTTAATAGAGCCAGGTGCTAATGAGTATAATCACATTTTAGATTTATCCCATAATGAGAAATAAAAAAGTCATATTTTAACAACATCTTCTGACATGCCGTTATGAAATGTAGCACAAAGTTCAAGAAAACTTGATAAATGTAAATAGGGATCCTCCGAAGGAGTTCCCCCAAACTGGTTGTTCTGCACTAGTTGGATAATCTCTAGTTTAAGTGCAAATGAGTCAGCTTCTATGATAGAGTTTTGTATACTTGAGTGAATTTCACCTATCGTAGGATTTACATAATCCCTCAATGATTTATATTGATTTTCTAAGTTATTATTTTGAATGTTCTCCATATCCATTTCTAATTTTTCAAGTCCTTTAATTTTTTTTTATTTTTGTTCATTTTTCTAACTCAGGATCACAAGGCACATGTCATGTAGATCCTTTAGTTTGTATACATAATACAACATACAATACATTAAAAATTAAACAAAAAATATTTTCAACACAAAAGAACATTTTCACAAACACTTTATTTTTCACACAAACAATTTCTTCACAAAACGTTTTCATACAAAAAATAATTTTCACACAAAATAGTTTTTACGACACTACAATTTTCCAAGTCTTGGACAAAATACTTCAACTAAAGTCCTCCTAAAAGTCAAGATCAACCGTTACGATCCCCGGCAACGGAACCATAAAATTGATCCCTGATTACAATATAAAAGAGTTTAATCCTTTTTTTTTTGTTGTTTAAATTTCTTCCTTTAAAATGGTGCTAAAAACTTGACTCCAAAGCAAAGTAAGATTTAAATTATGTCTTTAAATAGTAGTGATTTTACGTAAGTATTGTCGGCATATTTTTAGGTTGAGTGTTGTATTTTAAAAAGGGGTCGCCTATAGAAATTGTCGGCGAATTTTAGATTTTAAATTTAATTTAAATATATATCCATAAAAGAATGGTACTCAGTAATAAGAGTTGGATCCTTCAGTTTACTGGTTTCAAAAGTCCTCCTGGCCCTCTTATATATCTTGGTGTTCCATTACCCAGAGGGAGAGTTAAGCAGACCCACTTTGACTCCATTCTCTAGAAGATTCATAATCAGCTATCTAGCTGGTCCCATTCCTTCTTATCTAGTGGAGGGAGGATCACACTTCTTAAAAGCATTCTCACTACCTTACCTTCCTACACCCTTTAGATGATAGCTATGACCAAATCAACTCAGCTGCAGATGGAAAGGCTTTTTAACAGATTTCTGTGATCTGGGAATAGGAGGCAACTGCATTGGACTTACTGGCTTAAGGTTGCTAAACCTGCTTGGGCTGGGGGTATTGGGGTTAAAAATCTGAATCAAATCTCCTAGATCAACCACTGCAAGCTGTGGATCAGATTTCAATCACAAAATTCCCTTTGGGCTAAATTCATGATGGGCAAGTACTGTGTAGATTATCACCCAGCTTTGGTATCCAGGAAATTGGGAGACTCTAGAGTGTGGGTCAACATGCTTCAGGCTAGACCCAAGGCTTATAATATGTTCCCATGGGAGCCGGGCTGTGGCCAAATCTCCTTCCGTCGGACAAGTGGTGCCCCGAGGACGAGCTCCGCCAGCCCCTAATGTCACAAAAGCTCCCCCGCCGAAGGTCTGTCGACCGCTGGAGCAATGGTGAATGGTCTCTTCCCGTGCTCAATTCCCTTCTTCAACCTCGATTCTCGCTAAGTTGGTAGTCGCTATACCTCTACACCCCTCCGTACTCGACAAAATTAGTTGGGATGCTTTTAAATCTCAAAGTTTATCTAAAGCTATTTACTCAAAGTTGTTCCAATGGGCAGCTTCTCCTAGTGGACCGTGCCATTTGGAATAAATATCAAACTCCCTCTATGTCCTTTTTTGCCGGAAGCTGCTCCATAATGTCCTTCCCACTGATGACCTCCTCAAGTTAAAAGGTTTGAGGGGTCCCTCTTGCTGCAGATTGTGTATGAAGGATGAGGAATCCCATTCACATCTTTTCTTTGAGTGTCCTTTCTCCCAATAGGTCTGGGCTTACTGTATACAGTTCTTTAAGTTGAATCTTATCAATCTATCCTGGAGATGTCTATCTTCTTGCTGGTTAGACTGGAAGAAAGAAAATTTGGGGGATGTCCCATATATCATTGCCTAGTTTTTATGGATGAGCAGGAATAACTCCTCTTTTGATAATGTTACCCCCTGTGACAAGAAAGTGGCTAGGAATAGTCTCTCCTACATTGCCAAGTTAATCCATTGGAAAGGGTATCCTAATTTCTGCTCTTTCCCATCTGCTGCTAGGAGGGTGCTACCTACCATCACCTGTGTGGACCAGACAAACCCAACTTACCCATATATCAAGGCTAATACTGATGGCAGTTTCTCCACCCAGGGAGCTGGGGTGGGGGGTGTTCAGAAACTGTAATGGCAAGTGCTTAACTTTCTTCCGCATCCTCGTCGAGCCGTTGATGCCTTTGAAGCCGAAGTCATTGTCGTTCTATCGGGCTTTCAAGGTAGCTGCTCACTTTCATTGGTCCTCCCCGATCGTGGAGGTGGATTCCGCTTTTTGTTTCAATCCTTGGGGGATGCCGACTCCCTCCTCGGCATATCCAACTCGTGGATGGATAAAATTTCAGTACTCGAGAAGCAATTGCAATTACCATTATCAGTTCATTTATAGAGAGGGTAACCTTCCAGCTAATTGGTTAGCTAGGGAAGCCAGGATTACCTGTACCAGCAGAATCTCTAACTCCCCACCTCCCACTCTCTCTTTTCTTCTTGCTGGTGATCAAATGCCTTTTCCCTATCTCAGAATCAGTCAACCACAACATGGTTTGGTTTTTTAGCTATTGGAGCAGGTGCAGGCTGAATTTGGAAATATATAGTTACAGATTTATATATTTTTTGTTACACTGTTACATTTCATATATAACAGTATATCCTTTCCTTTTGAGTGAAATTTTGTATGTGAGGATCCTTGTTTCTTAACACCATGTAATCCTCCATATCAACATGTAAGGAGCTAGTTTTACTCTTTTTCAAAATATATATATATATATATATATATATAATTTAGAAAGTAGCATTTGATTTTGAAAATAATTTTAAGTTTGAAAATTTTAACATACGAAATCAAGCCGATCTAACATCCCAAATAGTTTATATAAACGATCATCGCACCACAAACCGTGTATCTATCCTGAAGAATAGACACACTGCTTGATGATGGGGCTCGATTAAATAAACTAGAAGATTTGTGACATCTGTTTTGTCTGCGAACCAATTTTATAAGCCGACAAATTTCCTCGCTTAATATAAAGGAATTAAGCGGTGGTTTATATTACCTGGGTTCTTAAAGTTCCCTATAAGGGCAAGCCCCTATAGTTAATTACATCTTAAATGAAGGGAATCATTTAAGAAAACTCTCGATAATAATCAGTGATTTTGTTCTCAAGAATTTCAAAGTTTAAGGTTTTCAAAGGATTGGATTATGGAAATTTCAAAAGGGATTAGCTCAATTCGGAACAGTTTATTTTAAGAGTCCAAAGGAAGAAAAGTAGGAGAAGCTGAGGATCCAAGAAGAATCTTGGCAACTTCCCAAACTATCCTATTGTTTGGCTTCAATTATGGAAAATTATTTAATGTTTCAATCTTTCCAATTTTAATTAATTAGGACTTATATTCGTATGGCAAGATCATACAAATAGCCTCGAAGATGTGAGGGTTTATGTCGTACCAAACAACTACCTCGGAATCCTAAGACCGGTTAGGGCTTAATTTGCATAACATGATTATGCAAATGCCTAAAGAAAAGTTGAGGATTTATGTTGTACAAGGCAAACTACCTCGAAATCCTATGGCTTTGTTATTTAATTCTAAGAAAGGTTTTGCTGAAGTAGACACAAGTTTTGTTGACGAAGATGGTCGTGCTGCCCACTATGCTCCAAGCTCCTTGTTATTGGAGAGGTTTAGTTTTAGAAGGTGAAAATCAGGAGATGAGAGAAGTGTTTTGGTTTAGAAATCTTAAAGTCCAAATATTTTTAATATTTTAATTAAAAAAAAATGTTAAAGTTGCTTAAAAAGAACCGATTAAGATCCCACGGTTTCGTCATCTCGGCACCGTTATTTTCAATGAATTCACTTAGTCCAGATGAATTTGCTAAACTCAATTGAATGAGTTCCACACTTTCATTTAGACTGTAGGAAATCTCGTTAGCAACACGTGGGTTACATCATTCGAGGTATTCCTGATCATTCAACGAGACATTTTAATTTAGTTGCAATTGTAGTTTTGTTGTTCTGTTTGTGATTAAATTTTGAATTGTTTTATATTTTGAATGTTGTGGCGGTGAATTTTATCTTGTCGTGACTTTTAATTTAGTTTTGGGTTTCAGTTTTGTGGCTATCCTAAAGGTTTTGGTTTTAATGTAACAATCTTGTTTAACATGCAAGAAGAGTAAAGTGCAGTGTAGAAAATGCAATAGAGTAGATTGCAATAACACAAAAACGTACCTAGAGGGTCCTGCCGACATTCCAAGCTACACTTTAAAACAGATATTAAAGCATTAAAGTATTTCAACAAATACCTAGATAAAGACTAAAGGAAGGGTTTTGGTTGTCTAACAGAATCCTAATCCTATAGCTAGTCATTTTCTATGACGTCTAGATTCTTGATTTTTGTTAAGGATGATTTTCTTCATCAAAGAGCAATTAAGTTCAATTGTTTTTTAAAACCACCCATCATATTGAGGAAGTGCTTAGAACAAATTCTAAACATCTTTTCAATACCTCTGGGACAATTTTGAGTCCAAGTGAATTTAATTACACAGGTGAATGAATCATCAAAGGGATTAGTTAAGTTTTGTTCTCATGCTCAGTGAACTACGATGTTTGATTATCCTATGAGTGAAGTGACATTTCACTTAGCGCTTCATTTAAAAGTTAAAATAATCTAAAGCTTTCAGGGGCAAGTTAATTTGTTAAAGATTTTAATGATTTGAAGTTAAAGGTTGATGATTTACTTTAATGTGATTTAATTATGAAATTTTAATCAATGATTTTATGTTTGGAATAATGTTTGATTCATTTAAGTTAAACTTTTTATAAATGATATCGATATTTCATGTTAATTTAAATTTTAGATTTAACTTAGGTTAAAAAAGGTATTCAAATTACTTATTAAATTTTGACGATTTAATTAATTTAATTTTTTTTTTACATTATGTTTTAAGGTGAGTTGTCTTAAAATTATTTAAAATTTGTAATTTTTGATGATTTTAAATTAGTTTCAAATATTTTAATTTACTTTTTAATCATTTAACATTTTAGGCTTTAATCAATTATTAAATTATTTAATGATGTAGGTTTTAAGAATTATTTACCTTTAATCATTTAATTATTAATTCCACTTATCCTCTAAAGTTAAGAGTTAAATATTATTAGGTGATTTATTTAGGGATTTTTAAATTAAAGAATCAATATCCTCTTAAATTATATCCCCATTTCAATAATCCAATTTCAACTAATCTTCCAAAATTTAAATCACTCAATTAATTAAAGTTTCATTTTTTGGTTTATTAAAGTGATTAATGGATTCCTACCCTTTGAATTCCCAAAGTTTCGATCATCTGAGAGAAAATTAAAATCAGACATTTGACCCCCCATTCTTATTAAACCTAAAGTTTTAGTTAGGGGTTAAAATCTTTTAATTACCTTTATGCCCCTTTAAGCTTATTTATTTTATAACTCATTAAATTAAGCTTAAATGAACCTAAAAATCTTTATGCCACTTCACTCACATGTCAATTAAGACATTACAGGAGAAAATGTGATTTTTTTGAATTTAATTTATTTATATAATTTTTTTTAATGGAAAATAGGGGTTTTCAAAGGAAATTCACCAATATGACCAAGGTAAAGTTTCTTTCCTTAAGAAAATTATGGGATGTTCCTAATGACCACAGGACCACTTGGACCAATTTTGGTGATTTATCCAATTATATTGTATTTATTATAATTATTTTATGTTTTGGAATGTTAATTAATTATAAAATATAATAAAGTTGAAAAATGAATTTTATATTTTTCAGAAATCCCCCTAACCTCAAGCAAGTCAGAGAAACAAATTTTATATTTTTCTGATTTTTCTTTGATTTATTAGAATGAATTTAGTGGAAAAGGCTAGAAAATACATTTTTTAATTCAAAAAATTATTTTAAGGCTTTGAAATTAAATATCTTAACCTAGAGACTTAGGAAAAATATTTGATTGGTTCCTAAGTGATTAGGGGACTAAATATGGCATTTTTATGATCTTTATTATTTTTATGATTTTTATTATTTTTTAATTATTATTAAAATATTAAAATATGCTCAAAAATGAAAGTTTTTAGAAAATTTTAATTTTATTTCTCTTAGACTCCTCTGATACCAGAGAAGTCCCAAAATCAATTTGGTGAATTTTTGAAATGTATTTTTGAGGTTAAGATTTTTTAAAGTTTAATTTTGATTATGTGACTTAATTAATCCATTTAGTGGGGTTAAACATTTTCAATTGACTTCAAATTTTTATGTGAGGGTCCCCTGATCCAAAAGATCAATGGAGAATTATTTTCAAGTCATTTTAATGTGTGATTAACTCTAATCAATTAAAGTTCAATTTAGAGTGATTAGGTTAATTAGGATTATTTTTAAGGAATTAAATCAAACCACAATTTTCTTAGGGTCCTCTGGTCCTAAGAAACTTCACCAAATTTTCTGGGAATTTTCTAAGCAACATGCTAATTTTTTAAATAAAAATATCAAAAAAGTGACATAAACTTGAAAAATACATAACTTGTCAAAGGGATGGCCTCTGACCTTGAAACATTCATGGAATGTTCCTAAGATCAGAGGCTTCAAAAGCCCTATGGTCTAATGTCATGGTGAAATGTCTATGCAAATAGAGAATTAAAATGATGAAATGAGTAAATAATTAATTAAAAATAAAATACTCATCGAAATAACATGATTTCTTTTTCACATTATTCTCCTCGGTTCAGTGAGCAAGAGGATATTTTTCTTTTATTTTTATGATTTTTCTATGCAAAGATATGAATTTTTAAAGTTTATGGTATTTAATTAAATAGTAAATAACCTAATTTCCAACTTAAACCAGTCAGCGCCACGTCAACCTCTGCAGCTTCGAAGCCCTACGTGTCGCGCTCCCATTCGACGCAGCCACCTGAGTCAGTAGCCACGCGTCCCGCGGTCCCTCTCCTTCTTCTGGTCCGACTTAATCTCCATCGTTCAACCGATACACAATCGATCAGACGGCACCTAGTCATCATCTATGACTGGTGCATCCCGTGAGCTGTCGACCATCTAACCATAAGATCTCTCTCGTTTCTCAACGGATTTTCGAGTTCTTGTACTCTATGGATTCGTCTTCAGGAAACAAACACGTCCATAAGGATAACATGCCATGAAATTAAGCTAAATTAAGTGGAGGATGCACAGAAGCTCGGGAGTAAAGCAGAGTTCATACCTTGGTTCTGAGAGGTGAAGCCTCAATCAGAAATGCTCGGCACGTTCGTTGTAGTCCAAGGAGGCTAGGGATGAAGTCTGGAGATGTGGTGAAATGCCTAGCCTTGACTTCCACCAGGCCCAATCACAAAGCTTGGAGTCTGGAACAATTGGGTAGCCTAGAGAGGGGGCTTTCACTGGGGAACTCCTTGTGTACCTCTGGTGAAGGTGTGGAAAGAGTTAATTTTGATTTGGTAAAGTTTCAGAGGGTGTCTTATTTCTGGCCTGATTTTCAGCTGAGAAATTGGACTCAGCTGGGGGGATTCAGGGCAGGAGAACAAAGGGGTTCATCTTCTCTAGGCTGGGAGAAGATCTTGGAGTGATTTGGTGAGGTTTTGTTGAGAAAAAATTCAACACCTTTCAGCACCTTTCTCATGGCCGAGAAGAGGTGTTTAAATGGCTAGGGCCATTGGGCTGAGCTAGGGCTCCATTGGTGGGTTGATTCCACTGCTTAGGTGGAGGGCAGTGGAGCTCCAAAGTTTGATTTGGCTGAGGTTGCCAATTGGGTGAGTTTGGGTTTGTTTCACTTAGTGGTGGCTCTCTGTTTTGACCCCCTCTGATGACTAGGCTGGCCGGCAAGGACAAGGGAGATGGCAATGGGTTAGGTCAACCAAGGAGTAGGGTTTAATGGTGATAAACCAGGCAAGGGGGGATTTGGGGTGAGGCAAAAGGTGGATTCATCCATTTAAGGGAAGAGATCCCTTAAAATGGGGAACCCTTGTTCCATGGCTCACATAGCTTGGGCTAGGTGGATCTAGGGTGGTTCCTAGGGTTTACTTAGTGGCTGTGGATAGGTTAGTTTGGCCTCATTTGGTTTAATTTGGTTTGGTTTGGTTATGGGTTCAAATTGGCTCATTTGGGTTTGGGTTGGGCTAACTTGAGTTTGGTCTTGATTTAGGCCCAAGTGTATTGAATAATTTTGAAGAGATGATTGCCATGAAGAGGTTTCATGAAGACATGAAGAGGTTTTGAGTTCAATTGGATAGACAATTTGGTGGATTTTGGTATTTTGTTTAATTTAGGCAAGGTTGAATCAATTTGGGCCCAAGTTGGGTTAGGGTGAAGTTTAGACACAATTGAAAGTTTCAAATGGTCTAGGGAAATGTATTGAAGTGTTCCCAACATCAATTGGAAAGAAATTTCAGGGTTTGGCTAATCAATTTGGAAGGTCTAGGGCATGGGTTCAATTCAGGCTAAAATGGGGGTATTTTTGGTTTTCAAATAGATTTAGGTTAAGCTTAGGCTTAAATTGGGGCAATTGAAAGTTTCATAGGTTTCATGGGAATGTTATGGAATGTTTAGGACTGAAATTTGGGGAAAACAAAAGTTGGTATTAGGTTAATTGGGGGTTTTGGATTAACTAGGCAAAATTGGGGATTTTGGATTTCAAGTAGAATTGAACTCAAATGTGAATCAAATTAGGCTTGGATTTTGTTCAGAATGATAGTAACGATGTTTAATTAAAGTTTAGAATTGAAATTGGGCAAAATTGAGGTAAAATGGGTTGGTTTGGTGTGACATTGGGTCCATTTAGGTTAAAAATGAGTTAATTTGGGGATTTTGACAAAAGTGGCTTATTATGGAAAAATTGGTCTATGGTGTAGTTGAAAAAAATGAAATTGGGAATATTTGGGATTTTTTGGAATTTTCTGGGAATTTTTAGAATTTTTGGAATTTTGTACAAGAACTAGGCATTTTGGCGGTTTTTAGGGTATTTTAGGGTATCAAGAGGTTATTTGGAGGGTATTAGGGTATTTTGGTGAATTTAAAAGGTGGGGTTTGTTTCAAAATGATCTTTAGTTATTTTAGGAATTTTGGGTAACTTTTGGGGAATTTTGGAAAATTTAGGGCAATTAGGTAATTTTAGGTAGGTTTTAAGGACCCAATGTCAAAACTAGGCAATTTGGCAAAAGTTGAATTTTGATCATGATGAAGCTTAAAGTGAGCCATGGACAAAGAAATGTCCATTTTGAACATCTCATGGGTTGTACCCAACCCTCTTAGCTGAAGAGCTAGGGGTTTGGACTTAGCCACATGAGTGTTCCAATAAACCAGGGGGGAGAAATGGGTAAGGATGGTGTGTGTGAGAGTGCAATGTGTGTAAGTCAGACCTCACCAGGACCAGGCCACCCAAGGTAGTCCTAAAGCTTGAAAAACCTTATAGGAGCTCACTATTGGTTCCCCATATGGTGTTCTTAACCTTCTAAGGTGATTTAGAGGTTTGCAACCATCCAAGTGGGGTCCCAGGAGGAGTCAAGAAGTAGTTGAATTGCTAAAGGGTGGGTCCCAATTCTAGTCTTCTAGGAGAGTTAAGGAGAAAACCTTATGGCTAAATCCTTAGAGGTACTAAGGAGAGAAAAGACCTCACTAAAAGTGAGGTCAACAAATGGACCCCCAATAGGTGTGGTGTGCTAACCAAGCACACCGCGCGTATTGGCGTTGACCGAAGAGATCAACAAAACCAACACAGATGTCTAAGTGACACAGTTAGAACAAAGCATAGAACTAATCTGCTGGGGAGTGTCGAGTAAATCTCCAAGACTGAAGATTCCTAAACTCTCACTGGGGAAAAAGGAGATGAATTCCAAATCACAAGACCTGGAGAGATTTAATTTTAGATCCATTTCATTTTTTATTTCAATTTTCAATTTTGAGTTTCAAATTGATTTCAGTTCTAATTTTAGTTAAAGTTCGATTTAAGATTGATTTTAAGGTGTACTTCGTTAAGATTCAGAATTTGGAATGAGAATTGGAACCTAGGTTCTAACCTCGGAAAGAAGATCATAATTTTGGTACTGATCGAAAGGAATGAGGACAAAAATTTAAGTACCAGCCTCGGAGAGAGAATCAGAATTTAGGTACTGACCTCACAAAGGATGAGAATAAGAATTTAGGTACTGATCTCGAAAGAGATGAGAATTCAAATTTAGGTATCAATCTCAAAAAGAGAATTAGAATTTAGGTACCGACCTTACAAAGGAGAGAACTGGAATTTAGGCACCAGTCTTGAAGGAGAATCGAAATTTAGGTATCTATCTCAAGAAGAGAATCAGAATTTTGGTACCGACCTCACAAAGGATGAGAACTGGTATTTAGGTACCAGTCTCGAAAGAGAATCGAAATTTAGGTATCGATCTCGAAAAGAGAGTCGGAATTCAGGTACCGACCTCGTAAAGGATGAGAACTGGAATTTAGGTACCAGTCTCGAAAGAGAATCGAAATTTAGGTAATGATCTTGAAAGGAGAGCATTGAAATTTAAGTATCAATCTCAAAAAGAGAATCGGAATTTTGGTACCGACCTCAAAATTTCAGGAGTGCGAAAAAGTTTCTCGGAAGAGTGCGGGATTAGCGGACTTATACCCGAGTCAGAGAATTAGAGTGCGGAAAAGTTTCTCAGATAGGATGCGAGATTAGGGACACCGATATCAGGATACCTTAGCGGTCTTATACCCGAGTCAGAGGATTAGAGTGCAGAAAAGTTTCTCGAATAGGATGCGAGATTTAGTGGACACCGTTATCAGGATGCCTTAGCGGTCTTATACCCAAGTCGGAGGATTAGAGTGCAAAAAAGTTTCTCAGAAGGAGTGTGGATTGGCAGGAATTCAGAAGAGAGAATCAGAATTTAAGTATCGATCTCGAAAAGAGTACTAAAAGTTAGGTACCATTCTCAGAAGGATGGGAACTGGAATTTAGGAACTAATCCCAAAAGTTGGTATTGATTTGGTTTTGAAGATTCTGTGGAAATTTTAGTTTAGTGGAAGATTAGAATGAGACATGAAAGTGTTTCACATCCCAAGAGAGTTGATTGGAGATTGATTTTTTGGCAAAGGATATGAATCCATGCCATCAGAACCAAATTGAAAATTTCGTGGTTCTGTGTCAGTAGACTCAGTTGGCCTTCTCAAAAAGGGCGGGGGGGGGGGGGGGGGGCGGAAATCGCAGAGAGTCGAAAAGATTTCGAGAATAGCCGTAGGTCGAGGATACCGCATTCGGAGCCTCACTTTCATTATTCATTGCTTTTAGTGATTTGATTTTGTTTTATTGTCGTTTTCAATTGAAATTTCACTTTGATCCGGATTTTCATTGATTTACTTGGTTCACATCTTGAAGTTTTAAGTTGATCTGATTTGAATTTTTGTTTGTGTTTTAGTCAGACTTTGAATTCAAATTTTGTTTTGTTGTTATTATTTCATTCAAATCGTTCTTCGTCCAACTTTTCTTTTTTTTCTTTAAAACTGAGTTAAACTTAGTTCTAGTGGCGTTTGAAGTAAATTGCACAAAACTAAAGGTAAAACTCAAAGTTCATGTCCACTAAAATGTCGAAGATACGTCAGGTGATTCCATTAAAATATTTATGATGACATCCTTCTGAAAACAAACTTTTACAAAAGTTCATATATATATCTGAACACAGACTGCATCGATATCTTCGTGTATTCTGACAAAATTATTTTTTCGATTCATCCATGTCTGAAAAGTAAACTACATAGGTAATAACATCACCTTCTAAGCCACCTTCCGGAGGAGAATCCCACGTAAGAGTATTTTAGAGGTGTGCTACTACTATGTAGCCTACAGCTCGTAGGGCTGCAAAATCTCTAGTTTTGGATCTGGCTGGAAGTAGACCGGAATTTTACTATCATCCATCCTTCTGAGGGTGATGGAGATCACTAGTAGGGAACTCCCGGTATGCAGTGCTTCGCTACAACTGCACCATTTCCTTGTAGTACAAGAACAGAACATACCGGTAGAGGTATCTCCACCGGCCCTCAGAATTCTCCAGGGCTAATTATCCAGAGTTCTGTCCTGAACATGATGTTGCATTGGTTGATGAAGGAAACGGTACTAAAGGGCCTTACGAAATCATGATGATCTGTGTGAGGTGGGATGAAATCTCCTTCTGCATAGATGTTGATAATACAACTGTTTGGTATGCAATCAGCGGGTAGGGCTCGCCAAGCCACTATCCTTTTTATCATTTTCTTAATTAAAACTAGTATTGGATCCACTTCATCGTAGCGGAGTATCCCTGACGGATTTCCTTTCTTGTCTTCAGCGAAGTTGTAACAGCATCCAAATTGGATAGTAATCCTCCCCTTACATCTATTTTATTTCTTTGGCTCGGAGTAGGTCCTGCCATGTAATCGTCCTGCACAACCTTGTTTCTTGAGTTCATTGACGTAGTCTATAATTTCACTCTGCTCGTAGTGAGAGAAAACATCTGTATGTAACTCTAGACCTTCCAGGATGTTGACATATCTGCCTCTGATTCTCTGAAAGCATTCAAAATTCTGCTTCCTCACCCTCTGGATCATCTCCAATTCGTGCTCTGAAATTATATGCAACTGTTGGGGTCTAGTGACGTTCTGTGGGATATATGACTCCACACCATCACGCTCTCCTAGGATCGTCACTATCTCAGGTGTAGGCTCTGTAGTAACCTTCTCCGGGACAACCTCTGCTATGGTGCTCCTGAGGACTGGCCTCCTTGGGGTAACTGCCATGGCCATCGGGGTTTCTTCCTTGTTCTGCTCTTCTGTTAATTTCTTCAGCATCTTGGCGATACGGCGATTCTTATTTCTTCTCTGAGTTGGGGTCAGGGTGGCTTTCCTCTCTCCCTGAAACTCGGTAGGAGCAGCACTGACAAGCTTTCCTCCTACGGACGTTATTACTGATTTCATCTTTTTTTCCTCAATCATATTGATCTTCCTCTTCTTGTTCGCATCTTGGGGAGCCTTCTTGTTGAGCCTCATCACTGTCTTCCCACGGGACTGCTCAGGATCCACAGCAGTCCAAGCAGTTTCCTCATATTCCAGCTCCAGCTGTGAAAGGTCCGAGCCAACCTCTATCACAGCGTCAGCTTTCATCTCTTCTTTGTTAAGTGCAAGACTTACGCCATCCTTAAAGTTTGAGAACAACCGCCCGTTCTACATTTCCCTGAAAAGAAAATAAGGAAAGGATCAGAGGCTGTACTCAGGACGAGAACAATATGAAAATTTACTTATTAATGAAAGAATTCTTATTTAATTATTTTGAATTTTATAAGAGTAAGAGAAGATAAGAAAAAATCAGGAGTGAGCTGGGCTCGAAAGGAAGAGTCATAATTCCATTATTACTTCAATTGCATATGTTTTCCTTTAACACACATTTTTATTTATGATTTTTTTATCATTCATTTTCTCTCGGGTTCGGACCAAGTTATAAGTGATTACTCTACCCGTGCTTCTAGGAATAAAATTTTATTTTTTGAAACATTAGGTCGCGTAATACTTCTTCAAATATCGTCCATTGATTTGAAGCATAAATCGTTCTCCAAGGCAATTTACAAGCTGGTAAGAACCTCCTGAGTAGACTATCTCGCCAAGAACGGCCCCTCCCAAGTCGGCTCAAATTTACCTCCTATCTTGCGGTGTGCAAGAATAGGCCTTCTGAGAACTAGGACTAAGTCATCGACTTTGAACGTTCTTGGGCAGACCAGTTTGTAGTGGGCTTAGATCATCTTAGCTTGATACAGTTCCAGACTCTGTTGCGCTGCAATTCGTTTTCCTTCCAAGTTTTCCAATTCTTCCAGTCGTAGTCTGACATTTTCTTCTGTAGTGATCTTGTTCGCAACTGCAATTCTGAGTGATGGAAGCTGAACTTCCAAGGGTAGAACTGCCTCGGACCCGTACACTAAAGCGTCAGTCGTAGACTGAGTAGGAGTTCTTAAAGTCGTTATGTAGGCCCATAAGGCTTCTAACAACTTCTCGTTCCAATTTCTTTTGTTATCGTCCAAGGTTTTATTTAAGATTTGGACGAGAGTTTTATTAAAAGCCTCGGCCAAGCCGTTTTCTTTTGGGTAGTAGATCGTTGAATAACGCCAGTCAATCCCATGTCTGCTAACAAAGTTATTGATCTTCGTGCTTCTGAACACGGACCCATTATTTGAGATAATTCTGCGCGGTGCTTCGAAGCGGTAGACGACCTGATTTTTGAAGAACTGTAGCACATGATGTGCCTTCACTTCCCTGAGTGGTATGGCTTCTGCCCACTTAGAAAAGTAGTCTGTAGCTGCGAGAATGAAGCGATGTCCTCTTGAAGAAGGCAGTTCTATCGGACCCACAATATATGTGCCCCAACATTCAAATGGCCACGATGCAATTATCAGATGTAGCACATTTGGAGGTTGATGTAGAACCACTCCATGCACTTGGCACTGGTGACAACTTTTGGCAATCTTCATGTAATCGGTCATCATCGAGGGCCAGTAGTACCCTAGCCTCTTAATCTTCATTTTCATCTTCAGACCTGACTGATGAGAGCCACAAAGTCTTGAGAGCACTTCTTTAACGATTTCACGAGCCTTGGATCCGCTCAGGCACCTTAGCCACATATTGGCAAAAGACCTTATGTATAATGTATTGTTTATTAATGCGTAAGACCGAGTTCTTTGACTCATCGTCCGATAGATCTCCTATTTGTAGGTAGTCTATTAATGGCCGACGCCAGTCTTCTACATTTTCTGTTACTGCTACAATTGTTTCTTCTTCTTCTTCTTCTGATTTGTGTATTGTATCCATGTCGAACTGTGAGAGAACCTGTCGTCCCTGAACTGACATTTCAACTGATTCATCTTGTAAGCAGGCAAACTCTTTTGTGAGGTGGGCTAACGCATCTGCAAGAGCATTTTCTTTTCTAGGAATCTTGTAGATTGTTACATTCGGGATTTGTTCCAATAGTTTCATGGCATCCTGAAAGTACTGCTCGAGCCTCGGTTTCAGAATTTTGTACTGTCTGGGGATCTGCTGCATGATCAACTGCGAATCTCCGTAGATGTTGATATCTGTTATACCCATCTGAATGGTTAATTCCAATCATGTTATGAGGGCTTCGTATTCTACTTTGTTGTTTGTACACGGTTCTGTTAGGTGGTAGGAGTATCTTAACATCCCCCGCTCCGATGTTATAAATATTAGTCCGATTTCTTCCTTACCGGGCACTGTCATTTTGATTCTCTTTCTTTCTGCGCTGAAGATTCTCCATCAAAGTACAATTCCCAACGTTGATCATCGGGGTCTTCTAGGCTCAATATTTGCTCGTCTGGCAAGTCGTCCTTGAGAGGCGATTCTGCCGGCAAAGGATTTGCTGCGAGGAAGTCTACTATGACTTGTACCTTTACGACACAAAAAGGAATGAAAGTTATATTGAATTGCAATAGTATCATCGACCACCTGGCAAGTCTGCCGAAAAGCATCGGGCGAGTCATCAAATATTGCAATGGATTAACTTTCGAAATAAGGTTAACCTTATAAGAAAGCATGTAATGCCTGAGCTTTTGAGCGGCGAAGATCAGGGCCAAACAATACTTCTCAATTGGAGGGTACTTTACTTCCTCCGGACTCAGACGACGACTTAAGTAGTAGAGAGCATTTTCTTTACCCTCGTCATTGACCTGGGCTAACAGGGTTCCAAGGGAGTCGTCTAAAGCCGCGGTATAAAGTATCAACGGTCTACCCAAGATTGGGGCTACTAAGACAGGAGGTGTCATTAGATATTGCTTAATGTCCTCGAAGGCCCGCTGAAATTTCTCTTCCCAAACGAATTTGGCGTCCTTTTTAATTAATGCCGAGAAGGGCTGACACCTACCTGACAAGTTCGAGATAAAGCGTCGAAGATATGTCAATTTCCCTTGAAAGGATCGTAGTGGTTTCAAAGTTTTGGGAGGCGGCATTTCTAAGATAGCTTTAATCTTTTCCAGACCAATTTCAATTTCGCGATGTCGGACAACAAATCCTAAGAATTTCCCGGAGGTGACGCCGAAGGCGCATTTTAAGGGGTTCATCTTAAGGTTATATTGTCTTAATAGCTCGAAAATAATTCTCAAATCATACAAGTGATCTTCTTTCAGTTTGCTTTTGATGACTACATCATCCACGTAGCACTCGACTTAGTTGTGAATGAGATCATCAAAAATCCTTGTCATTGCTCTTTGGTAAGTTGCTCCTGCGTTCTTCAATCCGAAAGGCATTACTGTGTAGTAGTAAACTCCGATTGGCGTTCTGAAGGCTGTGAGTTTCTCATCTTCTGGTGCCATCTTTATCTGATTATATCCTGAAGATCCATCCATGAAATAGAATATTTCATGTGTTGACGCGATTTCGATCATCAATTCTGGAATTGGTAGTGGAAATTCATCTTTTGAGCATGCTTTATTCAAGTCTCCGAAATCTACACAGATTCTGATCTGACCATTCTTCTTTCTGACCGGTACCAGGTTGGCTAACCAAGTTGGGTACTGCTCTTCACGGAAAAATTTAGCATCTATAAGCTTCTTAACTTCAGCTATTACTTGCTGTTCAATCTCTACACGCATTCTTCTGGGAGCTTGTCTGACTGGAACGACAGTGTGATCCACTCCTAACTTGTGAACTGCGACCTCTGGAGCTAATCCCGACATTTTGTCATAACTCCAAGTAAAGTAGTCCATGAATTCCATTAATAGTTTGGTTATTTCTTCGGAGTCTTCTTTATTGAATAAGGAGCTAACAAAGGTCGGCCTAGGCTCTTCACTAGTACCTAAGTTAACTTCCATTAACTAATCTATTGTAGATTTAATTTCTTCTTCAAATTCTGGCGGAGCATCTCCTTTTGGTAGATCTTCAAGATTATCTGAGGTTTCCAAGCAGTCTTCATTAGGCCCACTAGCGATAACCAACCAAAATCTTGTATCATCAACTGATCCTACTGTGCCGAATCCAAGGCCATGTTTTGAATTGGGAGGCCGACTAGCATTGTTCCATTACTTTTCAAAGCGTTGTGATTGGCCTTTTGAACATTGCTTAGGCAAAATACCGCGTTGAATTAAATTTTGAACACAGGGAGAATACCACTCAAAAGGCAATTCCATTAATTCAGTAGAAGTAACATCTTCAAATCGTACATCATTTTCAGTTTTGGAGGAAGAAGCACCACGGTAGAACTTGATTGGCTTAACACCAACACCATGCACTTCTTTGACCACCATACCCTCGATTTTATTAGAATGGATCGTGATCAGGGTCATAGTATGCACATAGTGGTTAATCTTTTTTTGCATTGATTTGTATTCTTCATTCGTTTCATCTTCAAGAGAGATCTTAAACTGTGGTTTCTTCTGATTTATTATTGATGCTTCTTTCTTGATTTCTTCTTCTTCTTCAGAGCTATTCTCCCAATCAACATCGATGACCGGTTTCTTCTGTTCAATTGTTCCACCGTTTCTTCCTCGACCTCGTCCCCGGCCTCGACCTCGGGTGCGAGTTCTGGAGAAACCTTCACCATCTCGTTGTAAGAGAGTGGTGAGTAACTATTGAACCAGGATTTCAGTTTCTTTGTCGTCTCATGCATCTTTTCCTTGATTTGGTATGGCATTTCTAGAGAAGATTGTTTTCTTTGGGGTGCGTAGTAATCTGCATCTTCATGGATTCCGATTTCATGCACAGAGAATGGTTGCAAATCTCCTTTGATACATTATTCTTATCCTCCTTCATAGTACTTTATACACTGGTGTAGAGATGACGGTACCATCCGGTTCTCATGGATCCATGGCCGACCCAGTAGAGCGTTGAATGATGTCTCAGAATCAATTATGTGGAACTTTGCGGTCGTCTTGGCTAATTCACCGATCTTCATTAACAATGTTATCGATCCGAGAGATCTTTCTCCTTTCTGGTTAAAGCCTCTTAGCATCATCTTGTCTGCCTCGAGATCACGGGCGTCAATCTCTAAATAGGCTAGTGTTCGGAGGTTCATTATATTAATTGACACTCCTGGATCAACTAGCACCCTGGAGAGTGTGAACTTTCCAATACTGACTGAAATGTACAACGGTCGGTTGTGATCTGCTGTTCTAAGTAGTAAATCATCGTCCATGAAGGTAACATTGCTCTGTCCTTTTAATGAGCAAACCTCGTCGAAGGAATTACCAGCCATTTGAGCTAAGCAAATTTCTGGATCAAGCAAGGCCTTGACCAGAGATTCTCTCATCTCCTTTGACAGGATCAGAGCATCGTAGATGCTGAGTTTGGCCGGTAGCTTCCTAAGATGAGCTAGCACATTATAATTCACTTTGTTATTGTTCTCTTCAGTTTCTTCATGAACATGCAATTCTTCTACTCGGGTTGGCTCTTCCTGAGTAATCACCTGCTTTCCCTTATCCTTTGGACCTAATCTCTAAGGTAGGACCTTTCCGCTTCTTAGGTTGACTTCAGTAAATTTTTCTAAATCTACTGATGTCTCTTCTTGAATTGGAACGACTGGCTCTTCTGAAGTCGCCTCGACGTCTAACAATTCTAACTCTATCGTGATCGGAGCTCCTCGGAATTCACAAATAGACTCGTCACTTACTGAACTTTCGTAGCCATTCTTGTGAATGTCCTCCTCTTCGTCGTGGTTATCTAGATTTTGTATGATTTGAGAACCATTATTCATATCAAAACCGAGATTCAGATTACGTTGGTTGTCGTTAGTTACGTAATTTTTAGAAACAGTCAAAACGTAGCCAACACCAAAACTCTTATCATTATAAGATCCCACTGGGGTGAACAAATAATCATACAGAGTCAAAGGTTCGAGGAATTTCTCCCCCGAATCAGAAACAACCAACCTAGGAAAAGCAGCCCCTAGTCTACCTCTCGCAACCTCATTCTTCTCTTCTTCCATGATCTTCTCCTCCTTCTGGGGTGGTTCTTCAATCACTAGCGATAGCGCCGGCTTGGCAGGTTTCAAACTTTGAGTTAAAGTGCGCACTGAAGCAGTCTGGATGTGATCCAAATTTTTCTTTGATGACTTCGTCCAAACAGTACTCCATCCATCGTTGGTCGTGTACGGGTCAATCGGAACAATAGGCTTCACGAGATAACGTTGACGAAACCTCCTTTTTGGGTTTCCTTCATGTATTCCTTCGGGATTGTTATGTTCCCTTGTCGAAGGTTGTTCTTGAGCCAATTCTTTAAATTGAAGCAGTCTTTGATTTTATGTCCGAGCATTCTGTGGTAGGGACAATAGTTTGGATGATCCTTCTTGTCGACTTCCTCTGGCCTTCTGGGTTCCGTACGTCGAAAATCGGGCGTCTTCATCAAACTGCGAAACATCTTAGCCACTGCCTCAGTCTTAAAGGGGTACTCTTTGTTCAAAAGTTCCTTCAGGGGACGGAGCAGACGAGGTGGCAGATGATCGTACCGCAACGACTGATAACTCGGTCGAGGCTGAAAACACTGCTGAGGCTGATAATTCTGCTGAGGGTGTTGATAAGTCTGTTGCGGTTGCTCTGGCCGTATTTGCACTGGCTGTTTACCTTTGTCCACTGCTGCGATGGTTCCGGATTTCTTCTCGAATGCTTTTACGGGCTTCTGCTTATCATTCTTGTCGACGAAACTTAGCTGTTTCGCTTCCTCTTGCAAGCTCCCGGCCTTACTAAGCAACTTCTCGAAAGTTTTAATGGAGAATCCTTTAAGGAGAAGTGCTATCGGGCCGTGGATACTCTTAAGCAAGATACCGACCACATGCTGTTCCTGAAGCTGTGGTTCACACTTCATGCTCAGGTTCCTTCATCAAAGTATGTAATCTACCAAAGTTTCATTCGGTTTCTGTTGCTCCACCACTAGATCACCGATAGTGATGTGGTGCTGAGCTCCAGTAAACCACTCAACGAAGAGATTTTCCAATTCTTCAAAAGTCTTGACTGATCCATTCAGCAATTCCGCATACCAGTCGAAGGTGATCCCTGACAAACTGTTGACGAACTGTCAAAAAAGTAAAGCGTCCCTCCCACCGGCATTGTAGCAACTAGCATGAAAATGTGCGACATGTTGCCAGGGGTTTCCCGTTCCATTGAAAGTCTTAAATAGAGGTGGTACAAAGCCCTTCGGTATTGGACTGCATCAAATTCTTTGGTTAAGGTCTACCCCTTCTGAATAGATGTTCCATTCTTAGACTGAGCTAAGGCTTCTCGCACCTGCTATTCTACCATGCTCTTAATATCTTTTTCAGAAATCATGTTCTGTGCAGAATCTTTCTTCAGCTGATCATCTTCGTTAACAGATGTAATCTCTTTTCCTCCATCTGCAATATGAATGATCTCCAGGGGTGTCTCTTTCTGAGGCTGGGCCTGACTCTGGAGAGTGGCTAAGGCGGCAGCCATCTCTTCCATCCTTTTCACCATATGGGAAATCGTATCATCTCTTTCCCAAAGCTGTGCTCTCATTAACTCTAGCTCATCTCTTTCTAAAGCTGGTGGAACTCCCTGCAAAGCTGATGATGCTCGTGTCTCAACCATGTTGACCTCAGCATACTCTTCATCCATGAATTCTGATGAATCCACTTCGTCCCATAATTCTTCTCCTCTTTCTCTTGCTAGCCGTCGGAAGTCCATTCTTAGTTTCCCTATGGCATCCTCAAGTGGCATTTTTTGAACGATCTTATGGTTGTCAGGAGATGACTGTTGAACCTCTCTTTCAAGAGTTTCTTTTACTGTGGCACTTTATTCAGATCTGGGATCTTCAGTGAGACTTCTCTTTCCAGAATGTTGTGTTGGTATTGGTTCGGCAATAATAGGTCGCCACACCATCCTTCTTGTAGCAGAAGGCCTAGGACCGGCTGGTCTGTCGGTGGTGCGTAAGTAGGTGGTGTCCTCCCTAATATGGAGACCCGATACAACAATGGGTGAGCCTCCCTCGCTAGATCGCACCTTTTTCTTTGGTCTTTCAGGGATAATAGCAGGCTCTACTCACGGACCGAGGTGAGACGTAACTGGCACTCGTCCCATTCTTCTCAGAATCTTTGATACAGGCAATCGAGTGAGCGGTGTAGCCTTGCTCTTTCTCTGCTTATTGTCACTGCAACATGCAGGCCGGGGTAACGTAGAGACGATCTTTCTGGCATCTATTTCATCAAATGCAGCAGAGAGAGGGTGGAATCTATTTCTTTCCAACAGTGGTAAGAATTCTGACGGTTCTTCCTCTTTCTCTTCTGGGATTTCTTCAAGACAGGCTGCTTCATCTTCTCTGACCTTCTCAATCTTAGCAAACTTCCTGTTTTTATTCCTCCTATGTGTCTGAGTTAAGGGCCTATACTTCGAACCGGACCCTATCTCGAAAACAGACGGTATCGCAGTGAATTCTGAACCCTCCACGGTGACAGGTGATCTATAAAAAAATACCTATTTCTTTATTTCTTAATTCATATTAATTTTTAAGGATATTATGCTTTAATGAAAGGAATTTTTGTATTTTTTGATGTAGGTAATGTAAAAAGGTCTAAGAAGGAAAAAGGAGCAATAAGGAGCAAAAATGGACAAAAATACCAAAACTATAAAAAATTATGGCCTGGAGCCTAAGCGCCAGACTCGATAAGAAAACTGTCAAGTTTTTGACAACGTTTGATCAGTTATTTTGACGGAGTGAGTGGTTATTGGACATTCTAGGAGGCTGGCAGTTGTTCCTTGATAAAAGGACATGTGATACATTGTATTTGGACGCTCCAAATCGGTTTTAATCACGAAGAGGTGCGAGCCAAAGTGAAGAGGTGCGAAGAACTGGATGCGGTGTCCGGCGCCTAGGCCCAAGATTCCGGCGCCTAGGCGCCAGATTCCGGCGCCTAGGCACCAGACTGACCTTCTAGAAGATTCATTGAATGTGGACATGTTTTGAAGAGGTGCCTCAA
Organism: Papilionanthe hookeriana x Papilionanthe teres; assembly: GCA_022702705.1. Classification (NCBI taxonomy): domain Eukaryota; kingdom Viridiplantae; phylum Streptophyta; class Magnoliopsida; order Asparagales; family Orchidaceae; genus Papilionanthe; species Papilionanthe hookeriana x Papilionanthe teres. Next base: position 165,112,220 of record CM040425.1, read on the forward strand.
GGCAACTCTTGCAGCCTATAAATAGAGGTCCAATTCTTCAAAAAACGTGCCCCTCCCATTGTACCCCTTTCTCTTATCTACTTTAAGATCTCTCATCCTTAGAGAGAGAATTAGAGAGAGAAATTTATGGCCACTTTTGTTTAGTTTAGTGAGTTTATATTCAAGTTATTGCATCTGGAGTTCATTACACTGTGGAGTCAGTAGGAATCAGAAGATCTGTAGAAGAAATATTTGAGATAAGTATAATTTTACATTTGATTTAAAGTTTAATTATCATGTTTTGTTATTTATTTTCAATGTGTTCTGAGTAGTTAGTTACTTTCTTACTTCAATTATGAAGACATAGATAAGATAATATAAAGATTCGATGGAGAATTAAAATTCAAAATATTTTCAAAACATTTTGATGACATTAATACCTGATCTTACTTTACTTTTTAAATTTTCCGTTTGAATTGTTAAAACCTGTTGAAGAGATTAAAAACCTTGTAGGAGAAGAACTCTTAACTTGTAAATGTCACATGAATCCTTGGGTAGTCGAAGTCCATGTGCGGGCTATTCTTGGTGAAGTGCAAATAAATAGGAAGATAATATTTAAAGGGCGTAGAATTGATAAGTTTTTAGAGTGACAGACTAAATTCTTATAATTTGATTTATAGACTAGGAAATGGTCACTAGTAGGGCCGACCATAGCCACCCTTGGACATCTAGAAGTGTGAGCCTAGATTAACCCATTCTACTAACAATACATCCGAACCTATTCTGTAAATTAGTCAATGTTCTTTGCACCTGGATCAAAGGGTTAAGAATAGGAATGCTTCTATTTGGCACAATACCATAAATTGAATTCTCCAACAAATATTAAATTATCTTAAAAATCTTAGATTAATTGAAGGAAGGAAAGTTGTTTATTTTATATAGAGTTTATAAAATCGTTTTCTTGTTTTTGTTTTCTTTAAATTGCATCTAGTAAATTAATAGTAATTTATAATCAAAATAAAAATATTTTTAATATTATATTTCTCTTTCTCTTTATAGAAAATTTATTTCTATAAATCTTTCCTGTGGGATCGATACTGGGTCTTTGTTAAAAAACCCTATATTACTTGGAACGAAACGTATACTTGCGTAGTACCCCTAGTGTGTAAAAATTTTACTTATATAATATTAATTTTATACACTAGCCGCTATTCATAAATCAATTCAAAGCTTTTTGGCTATCTTTTGGAAGCAAACATTACTGCGTTAAGCGCGGCGGTCAGGTCAACAGGCTCATAATTGACTTGTGCTTCCTTTCCTTTTAGTTTGGCAGGAACCGGGGTAGGTGCAGTAATGACCAGACCTGTGGGGGTAGAGATGACAGTTCTGAGGGTAGCAGTCAACTTCTGGTGAACAACAGTATTCCTTTCAACTAGGGTCCTCTGTAGGGGAGGGAATTCTTGAGTCCACTTCAGGTTAAACTCAATCATAGGCTCTTCAGTCTCAGGCACTTTGTTCATCAGTGCGAAAAGAGTAACATCGGCAAACTTAACGTCCGTATTGTCAAACCCTTGTCCAAAGCGGATGATTGCATCGCTAGGTAGTTCGTCCTGGTAAACAGCTAAGTCTAACCCGTTGGCGAAAGAGAAGATCAGCTAAGAAAGAAATCTCGTAGGATCAGTCCTAACATCTTCTGCAAGGCAAGTTTCGTCTATCAGTCCTGAATTATGCTTCCTTCATCAGGACGAAAAGAAAGAAATTGAAAAGAGTCCGAGCACAAGTTATTTAAGTTTTATTTATGCATTTATGATTTAGAAAAGAGTTTGTTGGTTAGGCGGTTAGTTTATTCTCTAAAAAATGAGAGGAGATTAGAGAGGATAAAGGACCCATTCCAGAGCTAAGAAAGGAAGGGAAAATCTCGTAGGATTTCCCAACTCGAAGGACCACCCCAAAACTAAAACCTATTGGGTGTTTACCTCGCCTCTTGGGAGAGGTATCAAAGGAGGATTTTGGAACCTCTCTGTTTAGGGGTGTCTAAACAATGGCTCCAAAATCCGGGAAGAGTTAATCATACTTGTTCAAGACAGAAATGAACAAGATATGTCAACGAAAGAATGGTAGTCTGATCCACTAGGGGCATGGACTTACTACCGATTTATGAAAGCAAAACCATCAGATCAAAATGGAATGAGGAACTTTTCCCCAGCAAAGTCGCCAGAAAGTTGTCGGCATATTTTTAGGTTGAGTGTTGTATTTTAAAAAGTGGTCGCTTACAGAAATTGTCGGCGAATTTTATATTTTAAATCTAATTTAAATATATATATAATTTAGAAAGTAGCATTTGATTTTGAAAATAATTTTATGTTTGAAAATTTTAAGGTATGAAATCAAACCGATCTCACATCCTAAATAGTTTATATAAACGAGCACCGCACCACAAACCGTGTATCTATCCCGAAGAATAGACACACTGCTTGATGATGGGGCTCGATTAAATAAACTAGAAGATTTGTGACATTTGTTTGGTCTGCGAACCAATTTTATAAGCCGACAAATTCCCCTGCTTAATATAAAGGAATTAAGCAGGGTTTATATTACCTGGGTTCTTAAAGTTCCTTATAAGGAAAAGCCCCTATAGTTAATTACATCTTAAATTACGGGACTCATTTAAGAAAACTCAAAAATTTGTAAGTTTAAGGTTTTCAAAGGATTGGATTTTGGAAATTTCAAAAGGGATTAGCTCAAATTTGGAACAATTTATTTTAAGAGTCCAAAGGAACAAAAGTAGGAGAAGCTGAGGATCCAAGAAGAATCTTGGCAACATCCCAAACTATCTTGTTGTTTGGCTTCAATTATGGAAAATTATTTATTGTTTCAATCTTACCAATTTTAATTAATTAGGACTTATATTCGTATGACATGATCATACAAATAGCCTCGAAGATGTGAGGGTTTATGTCGTACCAAACAACTACCTGAGAATCCTAAGACCGGTTAGGGCTTAATTTGCATAACATGATTATGCAAATGCCTAAACAAAAGTTGAGGATTTATGTTGCACTAGGAAAACTAACTTGAAATCCTATGGCTTTATTATTTAATTCTAAGAAAGGTTTTGATGAATTAGACACAATTTTTGCTGACGAAGATGGTCGTGCTGCCCACTATGCTCCAAGCTCCTTGTTGTTGCAGAGGTTTAGTTTTAGAAGGTGAAAATCAGGAGATGAGAGAAGTGTTCTGGTTTAGAAATATTAAAGTCCAAATATTTTTAATATTTTAATTAAAAAAAATCTTAAAGTTGTTTAAACAGAACCGATTAAGATCCCACGGTTCCGTCATCCCGACACCATTATTTTCATCAAATTCACTTAGTCCAGATGAATTTGCTAAACTCAACTGAATGAGTTCCACACTTTCATTTAGACAGTGGGAAATCCCGTTAGCAACACGTGGGTTACATCATCCGAGGTATTCCCGATCATTCAACGAGACATTTTAATTTAGTTGCAATTGTAGTTTTATTGTTCTGTTTGTGATTAAATTCTGAGTTGTTTTAAATTTTGAATGTTGTGGCGGTGAATTTTATCTTGTGGTGACTTTTAATTTAGTTTTGGGTTTCAGTTTTGTGGCTATCCTAAAGGTTTTGGTTTTCATGCAACAATCTTGTTTAATATGCAAGAAGAGTAAAGTGCAGTGTAGAAAATGCAATAGAGTAGATTGCAATAACTTAAAAACGTACTTGGAGGATCCTCCCGTCATTCCAAGGTACACTTTAAAACACATATTAAAGCATTTAAATATTTCAACAAAAACCTAGATAAAGACTAAAGGAAGGGTTTTGGTTGTCTACAAGAATCCTAATTCTATAGCTAGTCATTTCCTATGACGTCTAGGTTCTTAATTTTGGTTAAGGATGATTTTCTTCATCAAAGAGCATTTAAGTTCAATTTTTCTTTAAAACCACCCATCGTATTGGGGAAGTGCTTAAAACAAATCCTAAACATCTTTTCAATACCTCTGGGACAGCTTTGAGTCCAAGTGAATTTAATTACACAGGTGAATTAATCTTCCAAGGGTTTAGTTAAGTTTTGTTCCCTTGCTCACTGAACTAGGATGTTCGATTATCCTATGAGTGAAGTGACATTTCACTTAGCGCTTCATTTAATAGTTATAATAATCTAAAGCTTTCAGGGGCAAGTTAATTTGTTAAAGATTTTAATGATTTGAAGTTAAAGGTTGATGATTTACTTTAATGTGATTTAATTATGAAATTTTAATCAATGATTTTAAGTTTGGAATAATATTTGATTCATTTAAGTTAAACTTTTTATAAATGATTTTGATATTTCAAGTTAATTTAAATTTTAGATTTAACTTAGGTTAAAAGAGGTATTCAAATTACTTATTAAATTTTGACGATTTAATTAATTTAATTTTTTTTTACATTATGTTTTAAGGTGAGTTGTCTTAAAATTATTTAAAATTTGTAATTTTTGATGATTTTAAATTAGTTTCAAATATTTTAATTTACTTTTTAATCATTTAACATTTTAGGCTTTAATCGATTATTAAATTATTTAATGATGTAGGTTTTAAGAATTATTTACCTTTAATCATTTAATTGTTAATTCCACTTATCCTCTTAAGTTGAGAGTTAAATATTATTAGGTGATTTATTTAGAGATTTTTAAATTAAAGAATCAATATCCTCTTAAGTTATATCCCCATTCCAATAATCCAATTTCAATTAATCTTACAAAATTTAAATCACTCAATTGTTAAAGTTTCATTTTTGGCTTTATTAAAGTTAATGGATTTGTACCCTTTGACTTCCCAAAGTATCAATCATCTGAGAGAAAATTAAAATCAGACATTTTACCCCCATTCTGATTAAACCTAAAGTTTTAGTTAGGAGTTAAAATCTTTTAATTACCTTTATGCCCCTTTAAGCTTATTTATTTTATAACTCATTAAATTGAGCTTAAATTAACCTAAAAATCTTTATGCCACTTCGCTCACATGTCAATTAAGACATTAGAGGAGAAAATGCGATTTTTCTGAATTTAATTTATTTATATAACTATTTTTAATGGAAAATAGGGGTTTTCAAAGGAAATTCACCAACATGACCAAGATAAAAGTTTCTATCCTTAAAAAAATTATGTGATGTTCCTAATGACCAGAGGGCCACTTGGACCAATGTTGGTGGTTTATCCAATTATATTTTATTTATTATAATTATTTTAAGTTTTAGAGTGTTAATTAATTATAAAATAAAATAAAAGTTGAAAAATGAATTTTATCTTTTTCAAAATCCTCTCGACCTCAAGAAAGTCGGAGAAATAAATTTTATATTTTTCTGATTTTTCTTTGATTTATTGGAATTAATTTAGTGGAAAAGGCTAGAAAATACATTTTTTTAATTCAAAAATTGTTTTAAGGCTTTGGATTTAAATATCTTAACCTTGAGACTTAGGAAAAATATTTGATTGGTTCCTAAGTGATTAGGAAACCAAATATGACATTTTTATGATGTTTATTATTTTTTGTGATTTTTATTATTTTTTAATTATTATTAAAAATATTAAAATACGCTTAAGAATGAAAGTTTTTACAAAATTCCAATTTTACTTTTCTTAGACTCCTCTGATACCAGAGAAGTCCCAAAATGAATTCGGTGAATTTTTTAAATGTATTTTTTAGGTTATGAATTTTTAAAGTTTAATTTTTATTATGTGATTTTATTAATCCATTAAGTGGGGTTAAACATTTCGAATTGACTTCAAATTTTTATGTGAGGGTCCCTAGATCCTAAAGATCAGTATAGAATTATTTTCAAGTCATTTTAATGTGTGATTAACTCTAATTAATTAAAGTTCAATTTAGAGTGATTAGGCCAATTAGGATTATTTTTAAGGAATTAAATAAAACCATAGTTTTCCTAGGGTCCTCTGGTCCTAAGAAACTTCACCAAATTTTCCTGGAATTATCTAAGCAACATGTTAATTTTTTTGAATTAAAATATCAAAAACAGTGACATAAACTTGAAAATTACATAACTTATCATACGAATGGCCTTTGACCTTGAAAAATTCAGGGAGTGTTCCCAAGATCAGAGGCTTCAAAAGCTCTATGGTCTCATGCCGTGGTGAAATGTCTATCTAAATGGAGAATTAAAATACTGAAATGAGTAAATAATTAATTAAAAATAAAATACTCATCAAAATAACTTGATTTATTTTCCACATTATTCTCCTCTGTTCACTGAGCAGGAGGGTATTTTTCTTTTATTTTTATGATTTTTCTATGCAAAGATATAAATTTTTAAAGTTTCTGGTATTTAACTAAATAAAAATAACCTAATTTTCTACTTAAACCAGTCAGCGCCGCGTTAACCTCGGCGGCTCCGAAGCCCTACGTGTCACACTCCCATTCGACGCAGCCACCTGAGTCAGCAGCCATGCATCCCGTGGTCCCGCTCTGTCTTCTAGTCAGACTTGATCTCCACCGTTCAACCGATACCCAATCGATCGGATGGCTCCTGGTCATCGTCTACGACTGGTGCGTCCCGTGAGCCGTCGACCTTCTAACCCTAAGATCTCTCTCGTTTCTCAAAGGATTTTCTAGTTCTTGTACTTTATGGATTCTTCTTGAGGAGACGAACACATCCATCCGGATAACATGCCATGAAATTAAGCTAAATTAAATTGAGGATGCGCAGAAGCTCGGGAGGAAGGTAGAGTTCATACCTTGGTTCTGAGAGGTGAAGCCTCAATTAGAAATGCTTGGCACGTTCGTTGTAGTCCAAGGAGGCTAGGGATGAAGCCTGGAGCTGTGGTGAAATGCCTAGCCTTGACTTCCACCAGGCCCAATCACAAAGCTTGGTGTCTGGAACAAGTGGGTGGCCTGGGGAAGGGGCTTTCAGTGGGGAACTCCTTCTCTACCTCTGGTGAAGGCGTGGGAAGAGTTAATTTGGATTTGGTGAAGTTTAAGAGGTTGTCCTATTTCTGGCCTGATTTTCAGTTGAGAAATTGGACTCAGCTGGGGGGATTCAGGGCAGGAGAATAGTGGGGTTCTTCTTCTCTAGGCTGGGAGAAGCTCTGGGAGTGATTTGGTGAGGTTTTGTTGAGAAAAAAATTCAACAACTTTCAGCACCTTTCTCATGGCCGAGAAGAGGTGTTTAAATGGCCAAGGCCATTGTGCTGAGCTACGACTCAATTGGTGGGTGGATTCCACTGCTTAGGTGGAGGGCAGTGGAGCTACAAAGTTCGATTTGGCTGAGGTGGCCAATTGGGTGAGTTTGGGTTTGTTTCACTTGGTGGTGGCTCTCAGTTTTGACCCCCTCCGGTGGCTAGGCCAGCCGACAAGGACAAGGGAGCTGGCCATGGGTTAGGTCAACAAAGGAGTAGGGTTTAATGGTGATAAACCAGGCAAGGGGGGTTTTTGGGTGAGGCAAAAGGTGGATTTGTCCATTTAAGGGAAGAGATCCATTGGGGTACCCTTGGTCTATGGCTCACTTAGCTTGGGCTAGGTGAATCTAGGGTGGTTCCTAGGGTTTACTTAGTGGTTGTGGATAGGTTGGTTTGGCCACAGTTGGTTCAATTTGGTTTGGTTTGGTCATGGGTTCAAATTGCCTCATTTGGGTTTGGGTTGGGCTAACTTTAGTTTGGTCTTGATCTAGGCCCAAGTGTCTTGATTGCCATGAAGAAGTTTCATGAAGACATGGAGAGGTTTTGAGTTCAATTGGAATGTCAATTTGGTGGATTTTGTTATTTTGGTTAATTTAGGCAAGGTTGAATCAATTTGTGCCCAAGTTGGGTTAAGGTGGGGTTTAGACCCAATTGAAAGTTTCAAATGGTCTAGGGGAATGTATTGAAGAGTTCCCAACATCAATTGGGAAGAAATTTCAGGGTTTAGCTAATCAATTTGGTAGGTTTAGGGCATGGGTTCACTTTAGGCTAAAATGGGGGTATTTTTAGTTTTCAAATAGATTTAGGCTAAGCTTAGGCTTAAATTTGGGCATTTGAAAGTTGCATAGGTTTCATGGGAATGTTATGGAATGTTTAGGACTAAAATTTGGGGAAAAAAGTTGGTATTAGGTAAATTGGGGATTTTGGATTAATTAGGCAAAATTGGGGATTTTGGATTTCAAGTAGAATTGAACTCAAATGTGAATCAAATTAGGCTTAGATTTCATTTAAAATAATATTAATGATGTTTAATTAAAGTTTATAATTGAAATTGGGTGAAATTGAGGTCAAATGGGTTGGTTTGGAGTGACATTGGGTCCATTTAGGTTAAAAATGAGTCAATTTGGGGATTTTAACAACAGTGGGTTATTTTGAAAAAATTGGGCTATGGTGTAGTTGAATAAAATGAAATTGGGAATATTTGGGATTTTCTGAAATTTTCTAGGAATTTTTGGAATTTTTGGAATTTTTGCCAAAAGGGTATTTTAGGGTACCAAGAGATTATTTGGAGGGTATTGGGGTATTTTGGTGAATTTAAAAGGTGGGGGTTGTTTCAAAATGATCTTTAGGTATTTTAGGAATTTTGGGTAATGTTTGGGGAATTTTGGAAAATTTGGGGCAATTAGGTAATTTTAGGTAGGTTTGAAGGACCCAATGTCAAAACTAGGCATTTTGACAAAAGTTAAATTTTGATGAAGCTTAAAGTGAGCCATGGACCAAGAAATGTCCATTTTTAACATCTCATGGGTTGTACCCAACCCTCTTAGCTAAAGAGCTAGGGGTTTAGACTTAGCCACATGAGTGTTCCATTGAACGAGGGGGGAGAAATGGGTAAGGATGATGTGTGTGAGAGTGCAGTGTGTGTAAGTCAGACCTCACCAGGACCAGGCCACCCAAGGTAGTCCTAAGGCTTAAACAACCTTATAGGAGCTCACTATTGGTTCCCCATATGGTGGTCTTAACCTTCTAAGGTGATTTAGAGGTTTGTAACCATCCAAGTGGTGTCCCAAGAGGAGTCAAGAAGTAGTTGAATTGCTAAAGGGTGGGTCCCAATTCTAGTCTTCTAGGAAAGTCAAGGAGAAAACCTTATGGCTAGATCCTAAGAGGTACTAAGGAGAGAAAAGACCTCACCAATAATGAGGTCAACAAGTATACATATCATTATCAAGTAATATAGAGCTTTCAAATTAAGCCCCGAATATCGATTGCAAGTAGATTGCGGTAAATCTCAGCGGTTTTCAAGAGAAGTTCTAGTCTATAATAACACGCCCCAGCTTGGAAGGTTGATAAAAGTTTTATTTTGATTATATCTAAAAATTATCACTACAATACAACTTCTACTCGTAAACTAAAATATTTAAAGAAAAGTAGAAAGTGGGATTTAATATATTAAAACTACTCTTCCTCATGCAATGAAATTTGTGACATGTATAAAAGTAAAACAAGTACCGAGAGAGATTGTGAAATGAAGGATTAATTATATTTTTTACCCTTACTTGGTTCTATAAAGAACATAGGTTAATCTGATGCTTTAAAAATTTGAAGATGGGTTAGGCAGGGAAGAAACTAGCTCACTCTTGAGTTCCCTCTTCTACCTCCACCTAGGGGCTAACATCTGATAACAAAACTTTTCACATCAAACGAAATTAAGGGCTTTAGTATGTCACCCTAAAGTCCTCTAATTTTAAACCTATTAAACATGCCTATCTCCCTATTTATTTTCACTCAACCATATGGACTACATTCTCACCCATATAATCTCATGTGATTTTTACCAGTAGTTTGCTGAGACAATAGCACATTGGTTCTTACATGTTCTCACAACAAATTATAACATGCAAGTTGATCAAGTTTACATGTAAATAAAGATAAAATTAAAATCATCCATATATATTCTAAATCTAGTCAATTCTATATCCTACACATGCATAATAATTCATTGAAAGAGGGAAGGGTAAAGAAAACTACTCACTACACATGGAGAAACAACAAGAACTTTCCATTAAACAAGTGTTTGAAACCATACAAACAAACCACTAAATTCAAATCAAAATACAATGAAAAGAAAAGAAGAAATTCTCACACACTCTCTTTGTTTATCAAAAGCAATCTCCTTGTAATCCTCTCCTAGAACAAAGTGAAAAGAAAAGAAGAAATTCTCACACTCTCTCTTTCTCTCTCATCTTATCGCCCCATTTGGGGCTAACACCCAAGCCTTCTTCTCCTCTTCTAATCTCCTCCTCCACTCTGTAAATCTTCTTCTTCAAGATTTTCCAAGCTTTAATTATAATTTTCTAAAAGATGCTTAAGTGTCTCTTCAAAAAGAGTCTACATTCAATGAATCTTACAATGGGTGCCTTAAGTGCCTTTTCAATCTAAGAGACACAACACTTCCATAATAACTCCTTCTAACTGATTTAAACTCTTCTAGAAAGTTTATATTATCATTCCCAATGAATTCTCCACAAGAAACACCTACAACGATTTAAAAATCATTCAAATCTGATGTATATTGAAGAAGCTATGTCAGAAACCCTCACTGGCAGCTATGCGTCGACTGTTTGGCTCATAGCCCCCACTTCCTGGTGGCTATGCACCAATTGGTGGCACCTAGGAGCCAGACATAGGTACAAAAGTTTTTTGTTTGACCCATTTTGCTCCAGTATGCTCCGGTTCGACCCATTTTTCTTAGGTATCCTCCATTTTGGTCCATTTTTGTTCCTTTTGCTTCAATCTCTCCAAATTCTTCAATTTGATGTACCTACAACCAAAAACACCAGAAAACATACCTTTAAAGTGCAACATCATCATAAATTTTAGCAAAAAAGTAGTACATTATTATGTTTATAAAAGGTTACACCCGACTGTTCTTTCAAAGTACAAACTCCATCCAAGGATGTGCTAGCCAACTGTGCTAAGCAAATATCTGGGCAAAGTAAGTCCTTGATAAGGTTTTCTCTCATCTCCTTTGATAGGATCACAGAGTCGTAGATGCTTAGTTTGGCTGAAAAATTCCTGGGTTGAGCTAGTACATTGTAATCCACTTTGTTAAAACTTCTAGTTTCCTCTTATGTATGTGTCTCTTCCATTGCTGGAGGTATTTCTCCTTGAGTAATCATATGTTTTCCTTTATCTACTGGATTTGTCCTTAGCGGTAGCACCTTTCCACTTCTTAAAGTACTTTTGTTATTTCTTCCTCTCCTGGACCCAGAGGTTCTTCTGATGTTGTAGTCGACTCTTCTGGTAATGTTTTTGTATCTAAAAGATCCAGGTTGATTGCAAGTGGAGTTCCTTTGTACTCGAGAATTGGATCCTCGCTTCCTATAGTGTCGTAACTGGTGTTATCGTTATGTCATTCATTTTCGTCGATGTTTTCTTCGGGAACTAGCATGATTTGAAGATCATTTTAGGAACCAAAATAGGGGTTAGATAGGTTTTGATTAGTTACACATCACTAGAGACAGTAAAGACGTACCCAAAATCATTTCTATTATCATTATGAGACCTTGGAGGGGCATAAAGATAATCGTACAAAGTCAGTTGTATGAGGGGTTTTACCCCTGAATCTGAGACAACCAATCTAAAAAGGCAGACCCTATCCTATCCTTTATGCTAACATCCTTAATTTCATTCGCGATCTCTTTCTACCTTTTTCCCACTACGGTTGTCTCCTTGGTGAAGTCTTCATGTTGGAATGGGCTAGTGGCAAATCCCAGGAAGCGGCTTTCCTCGAAATGGACTAGATCTGATCTAGGACTCTCTTAAGCTCGTTCCAAATTATACTCCTTCCACCCTTGTCAGCATATGGGTCGATCAGAGAGATTGGCTCGGCCGAAATCATATTTATAGAACCTCTTTCAGGCTTTTTCAAATATTCTTTCGGTATTGTTGTATTCCTCTTTTTGTAACTTCTTCTGAGCCAGTCCTTAAAACCGAAGCATCCTTTTATTGTGTGTCTGAGCATCCTGTGGTAGGGTAAAAAGTTGGGTTTATCCTTCTTGTTCATCTTTTCCAGGTTCTTTAGCTCGTAAAACTTGAACTCGAACTTCTTAATCAAATTCTTGAACATCTTCGCTACAACAACATCTTTGAAGGAGTAGTTTTTACACAACTATTCTGATATTGTAGGATCTTATCATTTGTTTGTCATGTACGATCTCTGCTACTGACCAGACTGACTGCTCTGTTGTACACGAGACTAACCTTATTACTGAGACTGACTTTACTAAGGGGACTGATTGTCTTGATGTGGCGATTTTTCAGCCTGAACATTCATTAGCTCTTTCCCTTTGTTGACTATTTCTACTATGCTAGATCTCTTTTCATATGATTTGGTGGGCCCTGATTTCTCTGCTTTCTCTGTAGGCTCCATATGCTTGACTTCCTCTTGTAAACTGCAGGTCTTCCTGAGTAGTTCCTGAAGGATTTGATGGTGAGACCTTGAAGTATGAAAGCCACCGTATCTTGAATACTGTTGAGTAGCATATCGATCGCATGTTGTTCCTATATCTGAGGCTCACATTTCATGATTATGTTTCTCCATCTCAATATGTAGTCAACCAAAGTCTCATTGGGCTTCTGCCGCTCCACTACGAGATCTCCTATGGTAACATGATGCTGCGCACCGACGAATCTCTTCACAAACATGTTTTCCATCTCTGTGAATGTCTTTACTGATCCGTTAGGAAGCTCAGCATACTAATAAAATGCTATTCCTGACAACCTGCTGACGAACTGTGTGAACAACAATGCTTCACTCCCTCTTATTTTGCAACAACTAGCTCTTAAGTGTACTATATGCTGACGAAGATTTCATGTTACGTCGAACGACTTGAAAGCCTGGGGAACGAAGCCCTTAGGATAAGGCACATCATCAAATTCCTCTGGGTGGGGTCTACCATTTGAAATTGATGCTCCACCTTTGGTCTGAGTCAAGGCCTCCCGAACTTGTTGTTCGATCATTTACTTGATATTGAATCTTTCCATGGTGTTTCATCTTCATTGGTAGAAATGTCTTCTCTTCTATCATCTGCAATGTGTATAATCTCAAGCTGGTTTACCTTTGAAGATGTTGCTGGTCGCGACTGTGACTGCCTGTAGAGTGTAGCCACGATAGTCATGGCGGTGGTCATCTCCTCCATTCTCTTCTCTAGACGAATAATCTGCTAATCTCTTGTTAGTATTGATCCAAGAAAAAAATACCTATTTTTATGCCTTGATTTTTATTAAATTTTAAGGATATTATGCTTTAATGAAAGGTACTTTTGTGTTTTTGGATGTAGGTGATACAACAATGTTCAAGAAGGAGAAAAATATGAAAAAGGAGTAAAAAGGAGAAAAATGGAGCAAAAATTGAGCCAAAATACAAAATTAACGAAATTATTGGCTTGGCGCCTAAGCGCCAGAGTCCGGCGCCTAAGAGCTGGCTCAATACAGAAAACTGTTAAGTTTTTGACAACTTTTGTGTGGTTATTTTGACGGTGTGAGCGGTTATTGGACTTTCTAGAAGACTGGCAGTTGTTCATGGTTTATATGACATGTGATATAATGTATTTGGACATTTCAAAATGGTTTTAATCACGAAAAGGTGTGATCCAAAGTGAAGATGTACGAAGAACTGGACGCGGTGTCCGGCGCCTAGGCGCCAGATACACCTTCTAGAAGATTCATTGAATGTGGACACAATTTGAAGAGGTGCCTTGAGGCAACCCTTGAAGCTTATAAATAGGAGGGTATTCCTTCAAAGAAAAACGCCCCATCTACCCCTCCCTTTCTAGAGTCCTATCTAGAGAGAGAATTAGAGAGATCATATTAGGGAGACCTTTTTACATTCCTTCATAAATTAGTGAGTTTATTTTTGAGTTTGTATTCAGAGTTTGAAAGAGTTGGTGCATCTATAATTTATTACGCTGTGGAGTCATTAGGAATCAGAAGTTCAGTAGGAGAAACATCTAAGATAAGTTTTTTTTTTTTGATTCAAAGTTTATTTATTATGTTTTGTTATTTAATTTCAATCTGTTCTGAGTAGTTACTTTACTTTCTCCTTTCAATTACGAAAAGACAAATAAGATAATTCAAAATTCGTCGGAGAATTAAAAATCATATATTTTTAAAACATTGTGATGATATTAATACCGGTTCTTACTTTACTATTTAAATTGGCCATTTAAATTATTAAGACCTGTTGAAGAGTTTTGAGACCTAGAAGGAGATAAATTCTTAACTTGTATATATCACATGAATCCTGGGGTAGTCGAAGGCCTTGTGCAGGTTATTCAAGGTAAAGTGCAAATAAATAGGAAGATATTATTTAATGGGCATAGAATTGATAAGTTTTTAGTGTGACAAACTAAATTCTTGTGAATTAGTTTATAGAAAAGGAAAGGGTTACTAGTTGGGCCGACCATAGCCACCCTTGGACATCTAGTAGTGTGAGCCTAGATTAACGCATTCTACTAATAATACATCCGAACTTGATCTATAGGCTAGTCAATGTTCTTAGCACCTAGATCAAAGGGTAAAGAATATGAATGCTTCTATTTGGCACAATACCATAAATTTATATTCTCCACGAATATTATCATTATCTTAGAAAATATTGGATTAATTAAAGGGAGAAAGTTGCTTTCTTATTGCTATTTACATCAATTATTTTATTCCTTCTTTATTATTGCATCTAGTAATTTAAAGATATTTTATTTTTAATTATAAAAGATATACTTTAAAATAAAAATATTTAAAGATCTATAACTCTCTCCTCGTGGGATCGATACTAGGGTCTTTGTTTCAAAGCCCTATATTACTTGAAACGATACGTATGTTTGCGTAGAACCCCTAGTGAGTAAAATATTTTCCATAAAATTATATTTCTATACAATAGTTGCTATTATTATCTATAACAAATATTTTTGAAAGCATTAATTAGTACGTTGATCTTCAAAGGACTTAGGGTCAAGATTTTGGCACCGTTGCCGAATAAGAAGATTTTAGTACGCATATATTTATATCGGGTCAAGTTTTTGGCGTCGTTGCACGAGGAGAGCAGAGGCAAACTTATAGATTTTAAGTATTTTTATTTTATTCATTTTTCTTTATTAAAAAACAACAAAAAAACATATATATTATTATAATATTTATTTTAATTCTTGCTAATTGACTTTTTATGTGTAGTTCTGGATCTGAAGGATTAATAACTTTAGATTCTGAATTAGAAAGAACTGTTAAAAGAATTAAAAAAGGAAAATAAATTCAAAAATTTCAAGAAATGACTAATTTACATAACAATTTACAAAATCAAATTGAAATTAATGATCAAAATGTTTATAAACCATTAAGGGATTATGCTAACCCTACAGTTGATGAACTTCATAGTAGTATTCAAATACCCACTGTAAATGTTAATTTTTTTGAGCTTAAACTGTCTATTATTCAAATGGTTCAAAACAATCAATTTGGTAGAACACCAAATGAGGATCCAAATTTACACCTTGCTAGTTTTTTAGAACATTGTGCTACCTTTAAATATAACATTGTTTCTGATGATGCTATTAGGCTTAGACTCTTTCCTTTTTCTTTAAGAAATAAAGCAAAGATGTGGCTGAACTCATTAGCAATAGGTTCTATTAAAACATGGGCTGAAATGACACAAAAATTCCTTGCTAAATATTTTCCTCCCTCTAAAACTGTTAAATTAAGAAATGATATTACTTCATTTAGTCAATTTGATGGGGAGACAATTTATGAAACTTGGGAAAGATTTAAAGAATTGTTAAGAAAATGTCCTCATCATGCTTTACCTGATTGGTTAATTATTCAAACATTTTATAATGGATTAATTGGATCTTTAAAATCAGATATTCATGTTGCTGCTGGAGGTTCTTTAATGTCTAAATCTTTTGAAGAAGCTTACACTTTAATTGAAGAAATGGCTAACAATAATTTTCAATGGCCTTCTGGAAGGATTAATCCTAAAAGAATGTCAAGTATTACTAATAATGAAACCATTTCTATTTTAGCTTCACAAGTAGCAGCAATGTCTAAGAAATTAGATAATTTTGCTATTAATATATCACATAATAACTCTGCTAATATTGAAGATTCTCAAACTATTGAAACTTTACATGCTATTGCTAGTAAAAATAATCCTTATTCAAATTATTGTAATCCTGGATGGAAAAATCATCGTAATTTTAACTGTAATAATTCACAACAATGGGGTAATAATCAATCTCATCCCATTGGAAATTGGAATAATCAAGTTAATTCAAACTAAAAACCACCTGGATTTAACAATCAATAGAAAAAGTTATCTATAGAAGAATTAATTTTACAACTAAGAAATCAATTACAAAATCAAAACACTGGTATTCGTAATATTAAGAATCAAATGGGACAAATCGCTAATTTAATTAATTATAGACCCCTAGGAACACTTCCTAGTAATGTTGAAATCAATCCAAAAGAAAATGGAAAAGAACATGAACATGTTAAAGCCGTACAACTTATAAGTGGAAAGGAATTAAAGAAAGAATGCAGAATGAAATTGAAAATGAGAATCGAGGTCAAGAGATTGAAAAATCTAAAGAAACTCCTTCTCCTAATAAAGATCAAACTGATATTTCTATTAATATGGGAGTTGAAAAACCACCACCACCTTTTCCTCAAAGACTTAAGCAGCAGAAGCTTGATCATCAATTTTCTAAGTTCTTTGAAATTTTTAAGAAACTTACTATAAACATACCTTTTGCTGAAGCTTTGGAACAAATGCCAACTTATGAAAAATTTATGAAAGAAATTTTAAGTAAGAAACAAAGATTTGAAGCTTATGAAACTATTGCATTAAGTGAAGAATGTAGTGCAATAATTCAAAAGAAATTACCTCAAAAATTTAAAGATCCTGGAAGTTTTACTATACCTTGTGCTATTGGAGAAAAGTTTTGTGGAAAAGCTTTATGCAATTTAGGAGCAAGTATTAATCTCATGCCATTTTCTATTTTTCGAAGGTTAAATTTAGGAGAGATTACTCCCACCACTGTAACCCTTCAGTTAGTTGATAGATCTATCACTTACCCTAAAGAAGTTATAGAGGATGTTCTTGTTAAAGTAGATAAATTTATCTTCCCTATATATTTCATTGTACTTGATATGGAAGAAGATAAAGAAATACTTATTATTTTAGGGAGACCATACCTAGCAACCGGATGAGCTATGATTGATGTACAAAAAGGAGAATTAATCATGAGAGTTAATGATCAAGAGATTAAATTTAATGTCCTTAAATCAATGAAGCACCCTGACAAAGAAAAATGTTCTCGAATGGATATAATTGATTATTTAATTGAGAAAAATTATCAAGAAAAATGTAAAGTAATTTCTGAAGAAAAATTTGAATTATTAACCGATGAAGATGAAGAACTAAAAGAAGAAGAAACTCATTATATTAAAGATAATCGGGAAACTTTGAACATAACTCAAAATGATATACTTTTACCCTCAATTAAAAAAGCCCTCGAACCGGAATTAAAAATATTACCTTCGCATTTAAAGTATGCATTTCTGGGAAATTCATTAACTTTACCTGTTATTATTTCTTCTGAGCTAAGTAAAGATCAAGAAGAAAAATTGATAGGAGTATTAAAGATTTATAAGAAAGCATTTAGTTGGACAATTGCTGACAAAAAAGGAATAAGCCTGTCCATTTGTATACATAGAATTTTAATGGAAGAAAATTTTAAACCTATTATTGAACCTCAAAGAAGATTAAATCCTATCATGAATGTGGTTGTTAAAAAAGAAATTGTTAAATGGTTAGATGCTGGTATTATTTATCCTATTTCGGATAGCCAAAGGGTAAGTCTTATTCATTGTGTTCGAAGAAAGGAGGAGTAACTGTCATTGTCAGTGATAGAAATGAACTAATTCCTACAAGACAAGTTACTGGATGGTGAATTTGCATTGATTATAGGAAATTAAATGACGCCACTAGAAAGGATCATTTTCCTTTACCTTTCTTGAATCAAATGCTTGATAAATTAGCTGGACACTCATATTTCTATTTTCTGGATGGATATTTTGGTTATCATCAATTACATGTCGCTCCTGAGGACCAAGAGAAAACCACAATGATAAGTCCTTATGGAACATTTGCCTTTAGAAGAATGCCTTTTGGTTTATGTAATGCACCTGCAACTTTTCAAAGATGTATGATGTCAATATTTTGTGATTTGATTGACAAAGGAATTGAAATATTTATGAACGATTTTTTAGTTTTTGGAACTTCTTTTGAATCTTGTTTGGAAAATATTTCCAAAATTCTGAAAAGATGTGAAGAAACAAACTTAGTTCTTAACTAGGAAAAATGTCAATTCATGGTCATAGAAGACATTGTACTTGGTCACAAGATTTCTCAAAAAGGGATAGAAGAAGATCAAGCAAAAGTGAAAATTATTGCTGAATTACAACCA
Source organism: Papilionanthe hookeriana x Papilionanthe teres (assembly GCA_022702705.1). Classification (NCBI taxonomy): domain Eukaryota; kingdom Viridiplantae; phylum Streptophyta; class Magnoliopsida; order Asparagales; family Orchidaceae; genus Papilionanthe; species Papilionanthe hookeriana x Papilionanthe teres. Next base: position 165,130,632 of record CM040425.1, read on the forward strand.
TTGACTACCATTACTGATGTGAGAAATTTTCTAGGTCATGATGGATTTTATAGAAGATATATAAAGGATTTTTATAAAATTGCTAAACCTCTTTCTCATTTATTGGAAAAAGATGCTAAATTTGAATTTAACAAAGATTGTGTTAATGCTTTTTATATTTTAAAAGAAAAATTAATTACTGCACCTATCATTGTTTCACCTAATTGGAATAAATCTTTTGAATTAATGTGCGATGCAAGTGATTTTGCAACTGGAGCCGTATTGAGACAAAAATATGAGAAAATTTTCTAAGTTATATATTATGCTAGTAAAACTCTTACTGAAACTCAAAGAAATTACACTACTACTGAGAAAGAGCTTCTAGTTATAGTATATGACATTGATAAATTTAGACCTTATCTTCTTGGTACTAAATGCATAGTTCATATTGATCATTCCACTATTAAATATCTAATATCAAAAAAAGATGCTAAACTAGACTAATAAGATGGGTTTTACTTCTACAAGAATTTGATTTTCAAATAGTGGATAGAAAAGGAACGAACAACCAAATTGCTCATCATTTATCTATAATTAAAAATAATATTATTACTGAAGAAAACATAAATGAGAAATTTCCTGATGAACATTTATATGTTATTCAAGGATACCAAACAACTTGGTATGTGGATATAGTTAACTATTTAGTTAGCAATATTCTACCTTATGGATTGGATGAAAAATTTATTAAGAAATTTAGAAATGATGCTAAATATTATATTTGGGAAGATCCTCATTTATTTAAATTAGGAAGAGATTCTAAAATTCGAAGATGCGTACCTTATGATGAATGGTTATGCCTCGGTCTTGACTAATTTTATATAACTTCAGAAAATTAAAAATTATCTTGAAATATATAAAGTTTGGACTTTGGATCACTCCATTTAGTATGTGAGTAAAAAGGAGATCAAGTTAACCTTCATTGAATTTATGTATAATGTGTTATTGAGATTATTCTGACCTTATCATTATAATTTACCTATTTTTGGAGAACGAAACCTTGAAATTTGATGTTAGGCGAAACAGAGTCGAACATGGTTCCGGCGCCTAGGTGCCAGAATTTGGCGCCAAAGCACCAGAATAAGATGTGTAGATGGGTCCGGCACCTAGGCGCCAGATCTGGCGCCTAAGCGCCATGGTTACTAGGTCATGTAAAAATAAAAAATTTTCAGTTTTTCACACGATTTTCACCATTAAATTAACCCAACTTCATCCCCAATTCCTATGCAATCATTATTTTGACCCATATACGCCATTCTTGAGAGATTAGAGAGGATTTTTAAAGAAATGAAGAGGAGAAATCTTGGAGAAGAGGCTAGAGACAAAGGTCCAAATGATCCTCAACCCTACTTCAATGGTTTCATCGCTGTAAGTTTGGAGAAAATTTCTAGTCGTCTTGATAAATTTGAATCAGATTTCAAAAGCATTGGAGATCGCCTCCATGAGATGTATCATCATATCGAACATCTGGAATGTCAAGCGAAACTTCAATTTGATCATCTAGCAGCTTAACAAGATGCTCAAGTGGAGATGTATGCGAAGAATAAGTGGATCAATGAGAAAATGGGTACGGATTTTACAAGAGCATTATTGTTCTTCCCGAGTAGGCTGAATAGTTTTCATTGAGAAGATATTGGAAATTAAATAGTAATTTGGTGAGATCGTGATTTATTTAGTGAGTCGTTATATCAATTTAGTGAATTGATTGTGTTTGTTTGTGTATTTGCTTTCATGTTCAATGTGTGTTGTATTTGCTTTCAAATTGTGTTGTTTGATTGTGTGTTAGGACTTGAATCATTATATTGTACTTATCTGAAGTGTATTGAGCCAATATTGAAGATTATAAATGGAAAATAAAGAAGTTTGATTTAAGCTTTGTTTTTGATTGGTGGATTTAATATTTAATTTTTAAAATTTTTGGAAAAAATTTTGGAAGTTAGAAACTGAAGCTCTACTCTAATATGAGTAACTGGAAGTTGACTTTATGAATTTTGGTGGAAAATAAAATTTTTAGAGTGATTTTTGTGAAAGGAGAGTCTGGCACCTAGGCGCCAGAATTCGGTGTCAAAGCGTCGATTCGGCCTTCTTACCCAACAAACACCATAGAAACCCCATTAGCCCTAGATGACACCTAAGCTTCATCTCCTTCCCATTTTCGCGAAAATACACCTCTTAGACCCATTTTAAGGTTAAAACATCAAGTATTTGGGCAATAAATCACTGGATTTCTTTGTCTGGAGGTCAGATGTAGACTCTAATCCATTTATTTTCGAATTTCACCATAGTATTTCCTATGTTTTGCTAAAAATCGAAATTTTGAGAAAAATTTCGATTTTTAGATATTGTATTTGGATTTTTAAACTTATTTTAAGTTTCTTAAACCTAAAAAGAGTTTAAATATTTGATTCCTAAATTTATTCTTGTTTTCTTTCACGTTTAGATGCCATCAAAATCTAAGCGAGGGAAGGGACGAGAAAATTTTGACAGTAGCAAGTTCACGACTGCAGCAGCGCATTTTCGATATCACGAGTTTGCAATGTCGAGAAAGTTTATCTCGGAGCGAAGCTTTACAATCCGGGTGAAATGATCGAGAACATAAACGTTGCGCACAACCGGCAACGATTCTGTTATTTCACTGCTTTTGCTGTTATTCCAGTCGTTCGAGAAATTTATGCTAACTTTTTAGATGCGGAAGATTACGAAGTCTTCGTCAGAGGTGTTGTAATAAGAATTACTCCAGAGAGGATCAATGTGTTTTTTGGACTGCCATCTACCATTGAGTGCCACTATTTTGGATTATCTTCATCTGAGGGAGATCCTGAGATGATTATTGCTTATTTGACTGATGACACTGGAGCCTGGAAGATCCAGAATGACAAAAGGGTAAATTTCAAATATTCTAAGCTAAATGGTGTTTCAAAGGCTTGACATTATTTTATTTCTGCTAGACTTATACCTTCCAACCACCTGAGTGAAGTCATCAGAGAAAGAGCTATCTTAAACTACTGCATTCAGGAGAGGAAGCCAATAGATGTCGGCAGTATTATTTATGATTCTCGTGGAGTCTATCGCTAGATCCAAGCACTTCGTGGACTCGCGATTCCCATCTTTGATATATTCTTTATGTGTTAGCAATGGAGTCACTGCTGATATTTCTGAAGTGAAGCTGAATTCTACCAAGCCAATTGGGCAGGAGAGTGTTAGTATGTATGATCATCTTTGAGGGAAGAGATTAACCACTCCTTCTACTTCTGCACACACTTCAGGTAGACCTTCCACTTCCAGACCTTCTACTTCTACTGCTGAGCCACCATCTAGTTTTTGGGAGTCGATGCATGATCAGTTTCTAGAGTAGTAGCATGAGTTATTTCAAACTCACTGCAGAATTGATTCTATTGATAAGAAAATTGATTATTTATCTGAGTATACCGAGAGGAAAAGTAGTTACGTTGCTGAGCATGATGAAGCTCTCGATAAATTCCTAAAGGGAGAGCATGATGTTCAAGTTCCTACCTTTCGTAGTTTCTCACCATATGTTGACCCTAAGGATGTTGACTTTTATTTTGGTGATGATGACGATGTTGAGGCTACAGACAGTGATTAGTGGCCTGATTTACCTCTGAATTTTGCTAAGTCTGTTGTTAGTTTAGTTTGTTTGCTAGTATTGATTGTTGTTTGTTGTTTGCTAGTTTAGATTTCTTTATGTACTTTGTGTGGATTGTTGGGTGTTGAGACTATTGTTAGTGTATTTTTATTGTGTTTAAGATTGAAATTTGGATGAACTTTTTTTTTTTCAGCCTACTGTTTAGTAGTTAGTATTGCTGTTCTATTTCTGTTATTATAAGTAGTATAGTTATTTAATTTAATCACTAATGAGCCTGCTTACTTTTATACCTGCTTCATTATTTCAGTATTATTCATAAAAGCATGTGTAAAAGTAAATTTTTCTTTCTAGAATGTTTTATCTTTACATACTTATAAAAATTCCTTTTTAAAATTTTGCTTTTCTTTCTCTCATACTTTAAAATTTTTTATTTTTTTATGATAGACCAAAACTTAAGTTTGGGGGAAAGGGAAAATACATTCAAATTTAAATTTTATTTGTCCTTAAAGAATTAATATTTTCTTAAAATAAAAATTTTTAACATAACATGGGGAATGAAGAATCTATTTAAGATCACTTAATTTTTTGAAATTATAAATAATTTAGTGATCTTAATCAAAAATTTTAATAACTTTGATTGTTTTTAAGAATATAATTATTCAACTTAAAGAAGAATAAGAATAAGAAATTTTTCTATTCATAGTAGAGATAATTAAATTTTAGAAGTATTAAGAAATCAAAAATTATAACTCGAAAGAGAAGAGATTGAAATTCTTTTTAAAATCTATTTATGTTATAATAATTAAGTGAAAATTTATAAGTTTGAAAATATAAGCTAAGGATAGTGAAGTTCAAAACCATTAACAGGCTATCCAGATATAGTAGTCCTCTCTTTATTTAAAAAAAAAAGAAAAAGACAGGAGAAGCTTGAGGAAATGCCTAATCAAAAATTGGCTTCACTTGAATTAACTTATAAAAAGAAAACTAATTACATTTATTACTTAATTTTTATGCATGTATTTTTATTAGAAAAGATCTTTTTCTTGTGAATAGTTTATGTGATCATAATATCATAAACTACAATTATTTTTGAAGTGAATGAAAATTTTTTGAAGTCTTATGATTTGGAAGTGAGAATATTCTTTAAATTCTATAATATAAACTTAGTTAGTGAAATTTGGTTAATGATTTACTAAATCCTTTATAAAATCAAAAATCATAAGGAGTCTTAAATATTTACCTTTTTATTCCAAATGTTATAGCTTTTATATAGTAAAAAGGGTTACTTGAGGACAAGTAACGTTTAAGTTTGGGGGATTTTGATCCAAGAAAAAATACCTATTTTTATGCCTTGATTTTTATTAAATTTTAAGGATATTATGCTTTAATGAAAGGTATTTTTGTGTTTTTGGATGTAGGCGATACAAAAATTTTCAAGAAGGAGAAAAATATAAAAAAGGAGCAAAAGGAGCAAAAAGGAGTAAAAATGGAGCCAAAATGCAAAATTTTTGAAATTATTGGCCTAGTGCCTAGGCGCTAGAGTCCGGCGCCTAAGCGCCAGCTTGATACAGAAAACTGTTAAGTTTTTGACAACTTTTGGGAGGTTATTTTGACGGCGTGAGCGGTTATTGGACTTTCTAGAAGACTGGCAGTTGTTCCTGGTTTATAGGACATGTGATACAAAGTATTTAGATGCTTCAAAACAGTTTTAATTGCGAAGAGGTGCGATCCATAGTGAAGAGGAGTGAAGAACTAGACGCGGTGTCCGGCGCCTAGGCACTAGACACACCTCTAGAAGATTAATTGAATGTGGACACATTTTGAAGATGTGCCTTGAGGCAACCCTTGAAGCCTATAAATAGCAGGGTATTCCTTTAGAGAAAAATGCCCCATCTACCCCTCCCTACCTAGAGTCCTATCTAGAGAGAGAATTAGAGAGATCATATTAGGGCCACCTTTTTACTTTCCTTCATAAATTGGTGAGTTTATTTTTGAGTTTGTATTCAGAGTTTGAAAGAGTTGGTGCATCTGTAGTTCATTACACTGTGGAGTCAGTAGGAATCAAAAGTTCAGTAGAAGAAACATCTAAGATAAGTTTTTTATTTTGATTCAAAGTTTATTTATTATGTTTTGTTATTTAATTTCAATGTGTTCTGAGTAGTTACTTACTTTCTCCTTTCAATTATGAAAAGATAAATAAGATAATACAAAATTCGTCGGAGAATTAAAAATAATATATTTTCAAAACATTGTGATGATATTAATACCCGTTCTTACTTTACTATTTAAATTGGCCATTTAAATTGTTATAACCTGTTGAAGAGTTTTGAGACCTAGAAGGAGATAAATTCTTAACTTGTAGATATCACATCAATTCTTGGGTAGTTGAAGGCCTTGTGCGGGTTATTCATGATGAAGTCCAAATAAATAGGAAGATATTATATAATGGGCGTAGAATTGATAAGTTTTTAGAGTGATAGACTAAATTCTTGTGATTTGGTTTATAGAAAAGGAAAGGGTCACTAGTGGGGCTGACCATAGCCACCCTTAGACATCTATTAATGTGAGCCTAGATTAACTCATTCTACTAACAATACATCCGGACCTGATCTATAGGCTAGCCAATGTTCTTTGCACATGTATCAAAGGGTAAAGAATATGAATGCTTCTATTTGGCACAATACCATAAATTTATATTCTCCACGAATATTATCATTATCTTAGAAAATGTTGGATTAATTGAAAAGGAGAAAGTTGCTTTCTTATCGCTATTTACATCAATTATTTTATTCATGCTTTATTATTGCATTAGTAAATTAAAGATATTTTATTTTCAATTATAAAATAAATACTTTAAAATAAATATATTTAAAGATCTATAACTCTCTCCTCGTGGGATCGATACTGGGGTCTTTGTTTCAAAGCCCTATATTACTTGAAACGATACGTATACTTGCGTAGAACCCCTAGTGTGTAAAATATTTTCCATAAAATTATATTTATATACACTAGTTGCTATTATTATTTATAACATATATTTTTGAAAGAACTAATTAGTACATTGATCTTCAGAGGACTTCGGGTCAAGATTTTGGCACCGTTGCCGGGGAAGAAGATTATAATACGCATATATTTATATCGGGTCAAGTTTTTGGCGCCATTGCACTGGGAGAGCAAAGGCAAACTTATAGATTTTAAGTATTTTTATTTTATTCATTTTTCTTTATTAAAGAAAACAACAAAAAAACATATATATTATAATAATATTTATTTTAATTCTTGCTACTTGACTTTTTATGCATAGTTCTGGATCTGAAGGATTAATAACTTTAGATTCTGAAGTAGAAAGAACTGTTAGAAGAATTAAAAAGGGAAAACAAATTCAAAAACTTCAAGAAATGACTAATTTACATAACAATTTACAAAATCCAATTGAAATCAATTATGAAAATGTTTATAAACCATTAAGGGATTATGCTAACCCTAAGTTGATGAACTTCATAGTAGTACTCAAATACCCACTGTAGATGCTAATTCTTTTGAGCTTAAACCGTCTATTATTCAAATGGTTCAAAATAATCAATTTGGTGGAACACCAAATGAGGATCCAAATTTACACCTTACTAGCTTTTTTGAACTTTGTGCTACCTTTAAATATAACAATGTTTCTGATGATGCGATTAGGCTTAGACTCTTTCCTTTTTCTTTAAGAGATAAAGTAAAGATGTGGCTGAACTCATTAGCAATATGTTCTATTAAAACATGGGTTGAAATGGAACAAAAATTCCTTGCTAAATATTTTCCTCCTTCTAAAACTGCTAAATTAATATATGATATTACTTCATTTAGTCAATTTGACGGGGAGACAATTTATGAAACTTGGGAAAGATTTAAAGAACTATTAAGAAAATGTCCTCGTCATGCTTTACCTGATTGGTTAATTATTCAAACATTTTATAATGGCTTAATTTGATCTTTAAAATCAATTATTGATGCTGCTGTTGGAGGTTCTTTAATGTTTAAATCATTTGAAGAAGCTTACACTTCAATTGAAGAAATAACTAACAATAATTTTCAATGGCCTTCTGAAAGGATTAATCCTAAATGAATGGCAAGTATTCATGATAATGAAGCCTTTTCTATTTTAGCTTCACAAGTAGCAGCAATGTCTAAGAAAATAGATAGTTTTGATATTAATATATCACATAATAACTCTGCTAATATTGAAGATTCTCAAACTTTTGAAACTTTACAAGCTATTGCTAGTAAAAATAATCCTTATTCAAATTATTATAATCCTGGATGGAAAAATCATCCTAATTTTAACTTGAATAATTAACAACAATGGGGTAATAATCAACCTCATCCCATTGGAAATTGGAATAATCAAGTTAATTCAAACAATAAACCACCTGGATTTAACAATCAATAGAAAAAGTTATCTATAGAAGAATTAATTTTACAACTAAGTAATCAATTACAAAATCAAAACACTGCTATTCGTAATATTGAGAATCAAATGGGACAAATCGCTAATTTAATTAATTATAGACCCCCAGGAAAACTTCTTAGTAATGTTGAAATCAATCCAAAAGAAACTGGAAAAAAACATGAACATGTTAAAACTGCAAAACTTAGAAGTGGAAAGGAATTAAAAGAAAGAATGCAGAATGAAATTGAAAATGAGATTGAGGTTGAAGAGATTGAAAATTCTAAAGAAACTCGTTGTCCTAATAAAGATGAAACTGATATTTCTATTAATATGGGAGTTGAAAAACCACCACCACCTTTTCCTCAAAGACATAAACAGCAGAAGCTTGATCATCAATTTTCTATGTTCTTCGAAATTTTTAAGATACTTACTATAAACAAACCTTTTGCTGAAGCTTTGGAACAGATGCCAACTTATGCAAAATGTATGAAAGATATTTTAAGTAAGAAACGAAGATTTGAAGCTTTTGAAACTGTTGCATTAAGTGAAGAATGTAGTGCAATAATTCATATGAAATTACCTCAAAAACATAAAGATCCTGGAAGTTTTACTATACCTTGTGCTATTGGAGAAAAGTTTTGTGGAAAAGATTTATGCGATTTAGGAGCAAGTATTAATCTCATGCCTTTTTTAATTTTTTGAAGGTTGAATTTATGAGAGATTACTCCCACCACTGTAACCCTTCAGTTAGCTGATAGATATATCACTTACCCTAAAGGAGTTATAGAGGATGTTCTTGTTAAAGTAGATAAATTTATCTTCCCTGTAGATTTCATTGTACTTGATATGAAAGAAGATCAATAAATACCTATTATTTTAGGGAGACCTTTTCTAGCGACCGGACGAGCTATGATTGATGTGCAGAAAGGAGAATTAACCATAACAGTTAATGATTAAGAGATTAAATTTAATGTCCTTAAATCAATGAAGTACCCTGACAATGAAAATGTTATCGAATGGATATAATTGATTAATTAATTGAGAAAAATTATCAAGAAAAATGTAAAGTAATTTCTGAAGAAAAATTTGTATTATTAACCGATGAAGATGAAGAACTAAAAGAAGAAGAAACTCGTTATATTAAAGATAATTGGGAAACTTTGAACATAACTCAAAATGTTATAATTTTTCCCTCAATTAAAAAAGCCCTTGAACTGGAATTAAAAATGTTACCTTCATATTTGAAGTATGCATTTCTGGGAAATTCATTAACTTTACCTGTTATTATTTCTTCTGAGCTAAGTAAAGATCAAGAAGAAAAATTGATAGGAGTGTTAAAGATTTATAAGAAAGCATTTGGTTGGACAATTGCTGACATAAAAGGAATAAGCCCGTCCATTTGTATGCATAGAATTTTAATGAAAGAAAATTTTAAATCTACTATTGAACCGCAAAGAAGTTTAAATCCTATCATGAAAGAGGTTGTTAAAAAAGAAAATGTTAAATGGTTAGATGCTGGTATTATTTATCCTATTTCGGATAGCCAATGGGTAAGTTCTATTCATTTTGTTCCGAAGAAAGGAAGAGTAACTGTGATTTTCAATGATAAAAATGGACTAATTCCTACAAGGCAAGTTACTGGATGGCAAATTTGCATTGATTATAGGAAATTAAATGATGCCACTAGAAAGGATCATTTTCCTTTACCTTCCTTGGATCAAATGCTTGATAAATTAGCTGGACACTCTTATTTCTATTTACTGGATGGATATTTTGGTTATCATCAATTACCTGTCGCTCCTGAGGACCAGGATAAAACAACATTTACAAGTCCTTATGGAACATTTGCCTTTAGAATAATGTGTTTTGGTTTATGTAATGCACCTGCAACTTTTCAAAGAAGTATGATGTCAATATTTTGTGATTTGATTGACAAAGGAATTGAAATAATTATGGATGATTTTCCAATTTTGGGAACTTCTTTTGAATCTTGTTTGGAAAATATTTCCAAAATTCTGAAAAGATGTGAAGAAAAAAACTTAGTTCTTAACTGGTAAAAATGTCAATTCATGGTTACAGAAGGCATTGTACTTGGTCACAAGATTTCACAAAAAGGGATGGAAGTAGATTAAGCAAAAGTGAAAATTATTTCTGAATTATAACCACCTACTATTGTTACTGATGTGAGAAGTTTTCTAGGTCATGCTGGATTTTATAAAAGATATATAAAAGATTTTTATAAAATTGCTAAACCTCTTTGTCATTTATTGAAAAAAGATGTTAAATTTGAACTTAACAAAGACTGTGTTAATGCTTTTAACATTTGAAAAGAAAAATTAATTACTGCACATATCATTGTTGCACCTAATTGGAATAAAACTTTTGAATTAATGTGCGATGCAAGTGATTTTGCAATTGGAGCTGTATTGGGGCAAAAATATGAGAAAATTTTCTAAGTTATATATTATGCTAGTAAAACTCTTACTAAAACTCATAGAAAATACACTACTACTGAGAAAGAGCTTCTAGCTATAGTATATGTCTTTGATAAATTTAGACCTTATCTTCTTGGTACTAAATGCATAGTTCATACTGATCATTCCGCTATTAAATATCTATTGTCAAAAAAAGATGCTAAACCTAGACTAATAATATGGGTTTTACTTCTATATGAATTTGATTTTCAAATAGTGGATAGAAAAGAAACGAACAACCAAATTGCTGATCATTTATCTAGAATTAAGAATAATGTTATTACTGAAGAAAACATAAATGAGAAATTTCCTGATGAACATTTATATGTTATTCAAGGATACCAAACACCTTGGTATGCGGATATAGTTGACTATTTAGTTAGCAAAATTCTACCTTATGGATTGGATGAAAAATTTATTATGAAATTTAAAAATGATGCTAAATATTATATTTGGGAAGATCCTCATTTATTTAAATTGGGAAGAGATTCTAGAAGTCGAACATGCGTACCTTATGATGAAACTTTTGTTATTATTCAAAAAATGTCATGATTTCGATTTTGAAGGACACTTTGGAGTAGATAAAATTGCAGTTAAAATTTTAAATTCAGGATTTTATTAGCCTACTTTATTCAGAGATATGAGACATTATGTTAAAACATGTGATCGATGTCAAAGAATGGGAAATATATCCAAGAAAGATGAAAAACCTTTAAAATATATATTGGAAGTTGAAATTTTTGATATATGGAGTTTAGACTTTATGGGACCATTTGTATCATCATCTGGAAAAATTTATAATTTATTAGCAGTTGATTATGTTTCAAAGTGGATTGAAGTTGTAGCTTTGCCTAACTGTGACTCCAAAAGTGTATCTAAATTTTTAAAGAAGATGATTTTTTCAAGATTTGGAATGCCTAAGGAAATTATCACTGATGGTGGAAGACATTTTAGAAATATAAGAATTTAATCATTACTGCAAAAATTTGGAATCAAACATAAAATTATAACTGCATATCACCCACAAACAAGTGGAATGGTTGAAGTATCAAACATAGAAATTAAAAGTATTTTAGAGAAGACTGTTAATCCTAAAAGAACTGATTGGGTTGATAGACTTGATTCTGCATTATGGGCTTATAGAACTGCTCATAAGACACCAATCGGAATGTCACCTTACCAGTTAGTTTTTGGAAAACACTGTTACTTACCTGTTGAACTTGAACATAAAGCTTTGCAATTAAATGAGATGGATGAATTAAGAAATGAACCATATGATAATGCAAAAATTTATAAAGAGAAAATGAAAGTATTACATGATAAAAAGATTTCAGGAAAAATATTTGAGCCTGGACAAGAAGTATTACAATTTAATACTCTTTTAAGACTTTTTCCTGGAAAATTGAGATCAAAATTGATACGACCATATATAATTGAAAAGGTATACTAATATGGCGTTGTGGATATTACAGACCCCAAAATGGAAACAATTTTTAAAGTTAATGGGCTAAGATTAAAGCCTTATTTGGGAGACATTAAAAAGATTATTAAAGAGGCTTATGAATTAAGTCAACCTGATTAAAGAATTACTTAGGTCGGCTGACGACGTTAAACCAAGCGCTTGATGGGAGGCAACCCATAGATTTTATTTTTTATGTGTTTTACATTTTTAATGTATGGTTATGCTTCTATCTTGACTAATTTTATATAACTTCAGAAAATTAGAAATTGTCTTGAAGTATATAAAGTTTGGACTTTGGATCACTCCATTTCATTTGTGAGTAAAAAGGAGATCAAGTTAACCATCATTGAAATTATGTATAATTGTGTTATTGAGATTACTCTGATCTTATCATTATAATTTACCTATTATTGGAGAAAAAAACCTTGAAATTTGACGTTAGGAGAAACGGAGTCGAACATGGTTCCGGAGCGTAGGCGCCAGAATTTGGTACCTAAGCGCCAGAATAAGTTGTGTGTCAATGGGTCCAGCGCCTAGGCGCCAGATTTGTTGCCTAAGTGCCATAGTTACAGGGTCATGTAAAAACTGAAAATTTTCAGTTCACATGATTTTCAGCATTAAATTAATCCAACTTCATCCCCAATGCCTATGCAATCTTTATTTCGACCCATATACTCTATTCTTGAGAGATTAGAGAGAATTTTTGAAGAAATGGAGAGGAGAAATCTTGGAGAAGAGGCTAGAGACAAAGGTCCAAAAGATCCTCAACCCAACTTCAATGGTTTCATCGCTGTAAATTTGGAGAAAATTTCTAGTTGTCTTGATAAATTTGAAGTAGATTTCAAAAGCGTTGGAGATCGCCTCCACGAGATGTATCATCAGATTTAACATCTGGAATGGCAAGCGAAACTTCAATTTGATCATCTAGCGGCTTATCAAGATGCTCAAGTGGAGATGTATGTGAAGAACAAGTGGATTGACGGGAAAACGACTACGGATTTTCCAAGAGCATTAGTGTTCTTCCCAAATAGGCTAAATAGTTTTCACTGTGAAGATAATGGAAATTAAATTGTGATTTAGTGAGATCGTGATTTATCTAGTGAGTCGTTGTATCGATTTAGTGAATCGATTGTATTTGTTTGTGTATTTTCTTTCATGTTCAATGTGTGTTGTATTTGCTTTTAAATTGTGTTGTTTGATTGTGTGTTAAGACTTGAATCATTATATTATATTTATCTGAAGTGTATTGAGCCAATATTGAAGATTATAAATGGAAATTAGAGGAGTTTGATTTAAACCATGTGTTTGATTAGTGGATTTAATATTTAATTTTTAAAATTTTTTGAAAATGTTTTGGAAGTTAGAAACTGAAACCCTACTCTAATATGAGTTATTGGAAGTTGAATTTATGAATTTTGATGGAAAATAAAATTTTTAGAGTGATTTTAGTGAAAGACGAGTCTGGCGCCTAGGCGCCAGAATTCAGCGCCTAAGCGTCGTTTCGGCCTGCTTACCCGAAAAACACCATATAAACCCCATTAGCCATGGATGACACCTAAGCTTCATCTCCTTCCCAATTTTCACGAAAATACACCTCTTAGATCCATTTTTAGGTTAAAACATCAAGTATTTGGGCGCGAAATCACTTGATTTCTTCATCTTGAGGTCAGATCTACACTCTAATCCATTTATTTTTTATTTTCACAATAGTTTTTCCTATGATTTTCTAAAAACCAAAATTTTGAGAAAAATTTTGATTTTTAGATATTCTATTTAGGTTTTTAAACTTATTTTAAGTTTCTTAAACTTAAAAAGAGCATAAATATTTGATTCCTAAATTTGTTCTTGTTTTCTTTCACGTTTAGATGGCACAAAAATCTAAGCGAGGGAAGGGACAAGAACGTTTTGACAGTAGCAAGTTCATGACTACGACAGTGCATTTTGATATCACGAATTTGCAACGTCGAGAAACTTTATCTCGGAGTGAAGCTTTTACAATCCTGGTCAAAATGATCAAGAACACAATCGTTGCGCACAACTGGCAACGATTCTGTTATTTCACTTCTGTTGTTGTTATTCAAGTCGTTCGTGAATTTTATGCTAACTTTTTTTATGCGGAAGACTACGAAGTCTTCATCAGAGATATTGGAATAGGATTTACTCCGAAGAGGATCAATGTGTTTCATGGACTGCCAGCTACCATTGAGTGCCACTATTCTGGATTATCTCCATCTGAGGGAGATCTTGAGATGATTATTGCTTATTTGACTAACAGCACTGGAGCCTGGAAGATCCGGAATGACAAACTGGTAAATTTCAAATCTTCTAAGCTAAATGGTGTTTCAAAGGCTTGGCATTATTTTATTTCTGCTAGACTTCTACCTTCCAACCACCTGAGTGAAGTCATCAGAGAAAGAGCTATCTTAAACTACTGCATTCAGGAGAGGAAGCCAATAGATGTCGGCAGGATTATTTATGATTATGTGGAGTCTACTGCTTGATCCAGCACTTCTGTGGGACTGGGATTCCCATCTTTGATCTATTCTTTATGTGTTAGCAATGAAGTCACTACTGATATTTCTAACGAGAAGCTGAAGTCTACCAAGCCAATTGGGCAGGAGAGTGTTAGTATCTGCGATCATCTTTGTGGGAAGAGATCAACTGCTCCTTCTAATTCTGCACACACTTCAGGTAGATCTTCCACTTCCAGTTCTTCTACTTCTACTGCTGAGCCACCATCTAGTTTTTGGGATTCGATGCATGATCAGTTTCTAGAGCAGTAGCATCGGTTATTTCAAACTCACTACAGAATTGATTCTATTGATAAGAAAATTGATCATTTATCTGAGTATATCCAGAGGAAGAGTAGTTACGATGCTGAGTATGATGAAGCTCTCGTTAGATTCCTAAAGGGAGAGCATGATGTTCAGTTTCCTACATTTCCTAGTTTCTCACCACATGTTGAACCTAAGGAGGTTGAGTTCTCTTTTGGTGATGATGACGATGTTGAGGCTACAGACAATGATTAGTGGCCTGATTTTCCTCTGAATGGTTTGAAGTCTGTTGTTAGTTTAGTTTGTTTGCTAGTATTGATTGTTGTTTGTTGTTTGCTAGTTTAGATTTGTTTATGTACTTTGTGTGGAATGTTGGGTGTTGAGACTGTTGTTAGAGTATTTTTATTGAGTTTAAGATTGAAATTTGGATAAACCTATGTTTATTTCTGTTTCAGCCTACTGTTTAGTAGTTAGTATTGTTGTTCTATTTCTGTTATTATAAGTAGTATAGTCATTTAATTTAATCACTAATGAGCCTCGCTTACTTTTATACCTGCTTCATTATTTCAGTATTATTCATAAAAGCATGTGTAGAAGTAAATTTTTCTTTCTAGAATGTTTTTTTTACATACTTATAAAAATTCCTTTTTAAAATTATGTTTTTCTTTCTCTCATACTTTAAAAAAAAAATTTTTATGATAGACCAAAACTTAAGTTTGGGGGAAAGGGAAAATACATTCAAATTTAAATTTTATTTGTCCTTAAACAACTAATATTTTCTTAAAATAAAAATTTTTAACAAAACATGAGGAAAGAAGAATCTATTTAAGATCACTTAAATTTTTGAAATTATAAATAATTTAGTGGACTTAATCAAAAATTTTAATAACTTTAATTGATTTTAAGAATAGAATTATTCAACTTAAAGAAGAATAAGATTTAGAAATTTTTCTCTTCATAGTAGAGATAATATTAAGAAATCAAAAATTATACTCGAAAATGAATAGATTGAAATTCTTTTTAAAATCTATTTATGTTATAATAATTAAGTGAAAATGTATAAGTTTGAAAATATAACTTAAGGATAGTGAAGTTCAAAACCATTAACAGGCTATCCGGATACATTAATCCACTCTCTATTTTTTTAAAAAAAAGAAGAAGAAAAAGAGAGGAGAAGCTTGAGGAAATGCCTAATCAAAAATTGGCTTCACTTGAATTAACTTATAAAAAAAAACTGATTATATTTATTACATAATTTTTATGCATGTATTTTTATTAGAAATTAATTACATGAAGATTTTTTTCTTGTGAATAATTTATGTGATCTTAATATCATAAACTATAATTATTTTCAAAGTGAATGAAAAATTTTTGAAGTCTTATGATTTAGTAGTTAGAATATTCTTTAACTTCTTAAAATTAAACTTAGTTAGTGAAATTTGGTTTAGGATTTACTAAAGTCTTTATAAAATAAAAAATCATATGGAGTTTTAAATATTTACCTTTTTATTCCAAATGTTATACATTGTATATAGTAAAAAGGGTTACTTGAGGACAAGTAACGTTTATGTTTGGGGGATTTTGATCCAAGTAAAAAGTACCTATTTTTATACCTTGATTTTTATTAAATTTTAAGGATATTATGCTTTAATGAAATATATTTTTGTGTTTTCGGATGTAGGTGATACAAAAATTTTCAAGAAGGAGAAAAATATGAAAAAGGAGAAAAAAGGAGCAAAAAGGAGCAAAAATGGAGCCAAAATGCAAAATTTCCGAAATTATTAGACTGGCGCCTAGGCTCCAGAGTCCGGCGCCTAAGCGCTAGCTAGATACAGAAAACTGTTAAGTTTTTCACGATGTTTGGGCGGTTATTTTGTTGGTGTAAGCGGTTATTGGATTTTCTAGAAGACTGACAGTTGTTCCTGGTTTATAGGACATGTGATACAATGTATTTGGATGCTTCAAAACGGTTTTGATCGCAAAGAGGTGCGATCCAAAGTGAAGCGGTGCGAAGAACTGGACGCGGTGTCCGGCGCCTAGGCGCCAGATTCCGGCGCCTAGGCACCAGATGCACCTTCTAGAAGATTCATTTAATACGGACACATTTTGAAGAGGTGCCATGAGGCAACCCTTGAAGCCTATAAATAAAAGGGTATTCCTTCAGAGAAAAACGCCCCATCTACCCCTCCCTATCTATAGTTCTATCTAGAGAGAGAATTAGAGAGATCATATTAGGGCCACCTTTTTACTTTCCTACATAAATTAGTCAGTTTATTTTAGAGTTTGTATTCAGAGTTTGAAAAAGTTGGTGCATTTGTAATTCATTACGCTGTAGAGTCAGTAGGAATCAGAAGTTCAGTAGGAGAAACATCTAAGATAAGTATATTTATTTTGATTCAAAGTTTATTTACTATGTTTTGTTATTTAATTTCAATGTGTTCTGAGTAATTACTTTACTTTCTCCTTTCAATTATGAAAAGATAAATAAGATAATACAAAATTCGTCGGAGAATTAAAAATCATATATTTTCAAAACATTTTGATGATATTAATACCGCTTCTTACTTTACTATTTAAACTGGCCATTTAAATTGTTAAAACCTGTTGAAGAGTTTTGAGACCTAGAAGGAGATAAATTCTTAACTTGTAGATATCACATGAATCCTTGAGTAGTCGAAGGCCCTGTGTGGGTTATTCAAGGTGAAGTGCAAATAAATAGGAAGATATTATATAATGGGCGTAGAATTGATAAGTTTTTAGAGTGACAGACTAAATTCTTGTGATTTGGTTTTTAGAAAAGGAAAGGGTCACTCGTAGGGCCAACCATAGCCACTCTTGGATATCTAGTAGTGTGAGTCTAGATTAACCTATTTTACTAACAATACATCTGGACCTGATCTATAGGCTAGCCAATGTTCTTTGCACCTGGATCAAAGGGTAAAGAATATGAATGCTTCTATTTGGCACAATACCATAAATTTATATTCTCCATGAATATATCATTATCTTAGAAAATCTTGGATTAAGTGAAAGGGAGAAAGTTGCTTTCTTATTGCTTTTTACATCAATTATTTTATTCATGCTTTATTATTGCATCTAGTAAATTAAAGATATTTTATTGTTAATTATGAAAGAAATACTTTAAAATAAAAATATTTAAAGATCTATAACTCTCTCTTCGTGGGATCGATACTGAGGTCTTTATTTCAAAGCCCTATATTACTTGAAGCGATACGTATACTTGCGTAGAACCCCTAGTGTGTAAAATATTTTCCCTAAAATTATATTTATATACACTAGTCACTATTATTATTTATAACATATATTTTTGAAAGCATTAATTAGTACGTTGTTCTTCAGAGGACTTCGGGTCAAGCTTTTGGTGCCGTTGTGGGGGAAAAAGATTTTAGTACGCATATATTTATATCGGGTCAAGTATGACCCTTTGAAGCTCATCTCTGGCATTCTCCTTACTGGGAGCTTCGCTCGCAGATGCCGTCGATCTTGTTTTACTCAGATTGATTTCCATGTATTCTTTTTTGATGTAATCTAATATGAAGAAATCCTCATCATCGATATCTAACCCTCATTTTTTGCCAATTCTCAAAGTTTGCTCAGAGATTTTGAAATTTATCATTGACTATTTTCTCTTTCATCAATTTCAAATCCGTAGGCTTCCCTCGGCTGTCACTTTTCTCTGTGACTAACTCAGAAGCAATGGTGGTAGTGTCAACGGGAACATCAGACTCTTGTTCCATACTGTGATCTACAGACCTCTCAGAATGTACTGGTGTGACAACCTGTTGACCTCATTTTTTATGAGGTCTTTTGCTCCTCACTTTAGTACTTAGGATCTAGCCTTAGGCTTTTCCTTTGACTAATCTTAGAGGACTAGAAGTGGAACCCACCCTTTAGAAATTCAAATACCTCTTGACTCCCTGCAAACCCCACAAGCTTGATTGTAGACCCCTAATCACCTAGAGGGTTGAAATCAAATGTGGAGGTTTAAAGGATGAGTTCCCTATAAGACTTATTGGCCTTAGGAATACCCTGGATGGCCAGGTCTGGTGAGGGTTGACTTGCACAAACACTACACTCTCATACACATTCCAAGTCCTAAAACCACACTCTCACCCAACTTGACTTCTGACTCATGTAGGTAATTCATATGGATGGTCCTTAACCCCTAAGCCCCTCGCAAGAGGTTAGGAACAACATAGTGAATGCCTCAAATGAGTCCTCTCATGGCTCATATGGGCTTAATATGGCTTCATGGCTCAACCAAAGTGATTCTATTTTACTCAAATTTGATCAATCTTCATTTTTCCAAAATTTCAATTTTTGACCCCCGGGGCCCTACACCTACTAAACCTACCAAATGCCCTCGAAACTACCAAAAATTTGCAAAATCACCTAAATTAGCCAAAATTCCACAAAATCAATCCTAAATATTTCCCCTAACTCAAATTGATCATCCATAACCAAAAATACCCAAAATTCCAAAAGTGCCCCCCAATACCCTCCAAATACCCAAAATGCCCTTCTTAGCCCAAAAATCCAAAAATTCAGAAAATTCCCAAAAAAATCCAGAAAATCCCAAATATTCTCAATTTCATTTTTTTCAACTAAACCATGGGCCATTGTTGCCAATTTACCCCAATTTTACCAAAACCCCTAATTTGACCCATTTTAAACCCAAGTGAACCCAATGTCAAACC
Source organism: Papilionanthe hookeriana x Papilionanthe teres (assembly GCA_022702705.1). Lineage (NCBI taxonomy): Eukaryota > Viridiplantae > Streptophyta > Magnoliopsida > Asparagales > Orchidaceae > Papilionanthe > Papilionanthe hookeriana x Papilionanthe teres. Next base: position 165,150,135 of record CM040425.1, read on the forward strand.
AAACCACCCCAATTGAACTCAATTTTGGTCCAATTCAATTCTAAACTTCAAATAAACATCCCCAATATCAATTTAGACCAAATTCAAGTCCAATTTGATTGACATTTGAGCCCAATTTCAATTTGAAGCCCAAGGCCCAATTTTGGCCCATGACCTAAACGTAGCGCAAACCCATCCAATTCAACTCCAATTGGCCTTAAATCTTTTCCAAAGCCTTCCTAACACCCCCATAAACAAAACACTAACTTGATTTGCCCAATATTTGAACCTAAACTCCACCCAAACCTAACCCAAAACCAAAACCCCTTAAATTGACCTAAGCCCAAGCCTAACCCAAATGGGCCCAAATCCCAAAATTAGAGCCCAACCAAAGTTGGAAACTCTTTTTGACACTCCCATGAACATTTTTTAACATTAATTTTACATCAAACAGAAATTTGGCCCAACCTTAACCCAAGTTAGCCCAATTTGGCCCACCTTGGCCCCTTTACCAAAAGACCCCACATTAAACCTAATTCAATTCAAAATCACTATAAACTTGTTCCAAACCACTTATGACACATGCCTAAACCAATTGCAACATTTATTTGACAAGGTCCTTCACAAAATTTTCATCCAAAAGCCCATTTTAAAATCTAAAAGCCCACTTGCTTAAATCACTTTAAAAGCCCACCCAAGACCATTTCAAAAGCCCAAGTTTTTAATCCAAAGCCCACATGACATATTTCTACATCATCCATTTAATCAAAATCACCCCTAAGTTTCAAAATCATCATTAAACCATTCCAAATCAAGCTTCATGAAAATTCTCCACCAAAATACCAAAATTCCTAAATTCTACTTCGATGAAATTGACCAAGTTTTGCCCCAAGCCACATGGAGCCATGAAGCCATGCATAAGCCATATGCAAGCCATGGAACCACTTTCCACCTCACCAAGACATTAATGGCAAGAAGAGGGGGGGTTCTTAAACCTTCATTAAGAATTTTTAACCTCATCTATTTTACACTCTAAACTAAGCTTAGCCACCTCACATTGGATGGAGACTTCACCACCCCTTCCAAGCTGACCTCAATGATTCTTTTAAGCCCAAAACCAGGCCTTGGGTGGTGCACCAAGCCTAAAACCATGGGTTGACCAAATTGAACCCAAAACGAACCTCTCCCCATTCCTTTTCTATTCAGCCCCTTTACACTTAGCCAACTCCAATTGACTTTAGCAAATTCAAGCCCTGACCCTCCTGATCAGGATGGTGGCCTGACCCTGGCCGGCCAGCCACCACAGCCGTCAGATACCACCAGGCTGACATGCTTAAATTGAATCAAAAATTCAATTTGAATTAGGTGAGTTGTTCCATGCCAATAGCCATTGTAGCTGTTCTTCCCTTGCCCTGAGCAGTGGATCCAAGCCATTAAACCCCCCCTGGGAGGCCCTTCAGCCACCTCTATTTAAACCCACTCACCTCTCGGCCAAAGAAGGAGATGAACCAGAGCTTAAGGAAACTCTGCCAAAATTGCTCCAGGACCTTCTCCTAACCCAGAGCAGTTGATCCCCAGTATTCATTTTCTCTATTCCCCATTAACAGAGCTCAATTTCTGAGTTGAAAATCCACCCAAAAAACAGGACACTTCACCACAATGAGCCAATCTCCAAATTGATTGGTCCTACACCTTCACCAGACCAAGAGGAGAAGTTCCCCAGCAAAAGCCCCCTCACCAGGCCAGCCATTGCTTCCAGCCTCCAAGCTTTGTGATCGGCCTTGGTCACTTTCATACTTAGACATTTCCCGGAGCCGGAGACTTCATCCGGAGCTTGCTCGGACTCAATTGAAGGTGACACAACTCTCAGATCAAAGCTTCACTTCTCTGAGCAAAGGTATGAACTCACTCTTCCTCCCAAGCTTCCAGCGATTCTCCATTTTGTTTAGGTTAGTTTCATAGCCTATAAACCATATGGATGTGTTCGTCTCTTCAAGAAGAATCCATAGAGCATAAGAACATGAAAATCCATTGAGAATCAAGTGAGATCTTAAGGCTTTAGTGTGGACGGTCACGTGTGCACACCAGTCGTAGACGATGACCAGGAGCCATTGGATCGCTCATGTATCGAGCGGAAGGTCGAGATCAAGTCGGACGGCACAATGGTGCATGAACCGCGGGAGACGTGGCTGCTGTCTCAAGTGGCGGCATCGAATGGAAGCGCGATGCGTGGGCTTTCAATCCGCCGTAGGTTGACGCGGCACCGAGTCAGATAAGTAGGAAATTAGGGTATTTTTTTGAATTATTTAAATACTAGAACTTCAAAAATTCATATCTTTGCATAGAAAAATCATTAAAATAAAATAAAAATACCCTCTTGCTCAGTGAACAGAGGAGGATAATATGAAAGAAAAATCAAGTTAATTGGATGAGTATTTTATTTTTAATAATTTATATACTGTTTTCAGTATTTTGATTCTTCATTTGCATAGACAATTCAACATGGCATGAGACCATAGGGCTTTTGAATCTTCTGATCTTGGGAACATTCCCTGAATTTTTCACTGCTAGAGGCCATCTCTCTGAAAAGTTATTGAATTTTCAAGTTCTTGTCACTATTTTAGGTATTTTAATTCCAATAATTAGCATGTTGTAAAATAAATTCTAGGAAAATTTGGTTATGTTTCTTAAGATCAGAGGACCCTATGAAAATATATTTTGAGTTAATTCATACATAGTAATCTTAATTGGCCTAAACACCTAAAATTGAAATTGATTTAATTAGGGTTAACCACACATCAAATTGACTTGAAAATAATTCTCCGTTACTCTTTAGGGTCAGAGGAACCTTACATAAAATATTGAAATCAATTGGACTTGATTAGCCCCACCAAATGGGTTGATTAAGCCTCATAAGCAAAATGAAACTTTAATTAATTAAATAATTTAGATTTTGGAAAGAATATATTTAAATTTGGATTATTAAAATAGGGATATTATTAAGAGGATATTTATTCTTTAAATTTATAAATCCCTAAATAAGTCACTTTAATAATATTTAATTCTTAATTAAAAATTAAAATAATAATCCAAAGTAACAATTAAAACTACAATTAAGACTACAATTAAACTAAAATTAAAACTAAAATTAAATTAAAATTAAATTAAAAATTAAAATTAAATTAAAAAATAAAGTTAAATTAAAATTAGAATTAAAATAAAAATTAAAACCAAAATTAAATTAAATTAAATTTAAATTTAATTAAAATTAAATTAAATTAAAATTTAATTAAAATAAAATTAAATTAAAATTAAATTAAAATAAAATTAAATTAAAATTAAATAAAATAAAAATAAATTAAAATTAAATTAAATTAAATAAAAATAAATTAAAATTAAATTAAAATTAAATTAAAATTAAAATTAAATAAAATTAAATTAAAATTAAATTGAATTAAATTAAAAAATCATTTAACAACAAACCTAAATGAAATCATTAAGAATTAAATCTAAAATAAATTGAACACTATTCCAAACTTAAAATTTTTAATTAAAACCTCGTAATTAAATTAAAACACTTTAAACCATTAAAACACTTTAAACACTTTTAATTAAAATTCTCGATAAACCAACTTCCCTTTAAAGGCTTTAATTATTATAACACTTAAATAGAGTATTAAGTGAGATGTTACTTCATTCATCAAGAAATCAAATACCTAAGTTCACTGAGCAAGAAACAAAGTTTAATTAAACTCATGGATGATTAATTCACCTGTGCAACTAAATTTACTTGGACTCAAAACAATGCCAGAAATATTGAAAATATGTTTAGGACTCGTCCTAAGCACTTCCTCAATATGACGAGATGTTTTAGAAGAACAATTGAATCTAATTGTTCTTTGGTGAAGAAAATCATCCTAAAAATCAAACCAAGAACCTAGACGTCATAGGAGATGACTAGTTATAGGATTAGGAATTTGGTAGACAACCAAAACCCTTCCCATAGCTTTACCTACTGAACTCGTTGAAATATTTAAATGCCGTAACATGTGTTTTAAGTATAGCTTGGGATGACGGGAAGATCCTCCAAGTACCCTTTTATTTTATTGCAATCTACTTTATTGCAATTTACTTACATGCACTGTACTTTACTTTTCTTGCATGTTAAATAAAACTGTTGCATGAAAACCAAAACCTTTAGGGTAGTCCCTAAACTAAAACTAAAACTAAATTAAAAGTCACTGCAAGATAAAATTCACCTTCACAACATTCCAAAATATAAAACAACTCAACATTTAATCACAAACAGAACAACAAAACTACAATTGCAACTAAATTAAAATGTCTCGTTGAATGATCGGGAATACCTCGGATGATGTAACCCACATGTTGCTAATGGGATTTCCCACGGTCTAAATGAAAGTGTGGAACTCATTCAGTTGAGTTTAGCAAATTCATCTGGACTAAGTGAATTCGATGAAAATAACGGTGCCAGGATGACGGAACCGTGGGATCTTAATCAGTTCTGTTTAATCAACCTTAAGATTTGTTTTAATTAAGATATTAAAATATTCGGATTTTAAGATTTTCTCTAAACCAAAACACTTCTCTCATCTCCTGATTTATGACTTCTAAAACTGAACCTCTGCAACAACAACGAGCTCGGAGCATGGTGGGCAGCTCGGCCATCGTCATTAGCAAAACCTGAGTCTACTTCAGCAAAACTTTCTTAGAATTAAATAACCAAGCCATAGGACTTCGAGGTAGTTTTCCTAGTGCAACATAAATCCTCAACCTTTTCGTTAGGCATTTGCATGATCATGTTATGTAAATTAAGCCCTAACCGGTCTTAGGACTCTGAGGTAGTCGTTTGATATGACATAAACCCTCACATCTTCAAGGCTATTTGTATGATCATGTGATACAAATATAAGTCCTAATTAATTAAAATTGGCAGGATTGCAATATTAAATAAACTCCCAAATTGAAGCCAAACAATAGGATAGTTTGAGAAGTTGCCAAGACTCTTCTTGGATCCTCAGCTTCTCCTACTTCTCTTTCTTTAGACTCTTAAAATAAATTGTTCCAAATTTGATCCATTCCCTATTGAAATTTCCAAAACTCAAATCCTTTGAAAACCTTAAACTTTGAAATTCTTGAGAGAAAAACCACTAATCATTATCGAGAGTTTTCTTAAATGATTCCCGTCATTTAAGATGTAATTAACTATAGGGGCTTGCCCTTATAGGGAACTTTAATAACCCAGGTAATATAAACCCTGCTTAATTTCATTGTATTAAGCAGGGGAACCTGTTGGCTTCTAAAATTTGTTCGCAGACCAAACGGATGTCACAAATCTTCTAGTTTATTTAATCGAGCCTCATCATCAAGCAGTGTGTCTATTCTTCGGGATAGATGCACGGTTTGTGGTGCGGTGCTCGTTTATATAAACTATTTCGAGATATGAGATCGGTTTGATTTCATATCTTAAAATTTTCAAACTTAAAATTATTTTCAAAGTCAAATGCTACTTTCCAAAGTATATATATATATATATATATATATATATATATATACATATATAAATTAAATTTCAAATTTAAAATTCGCAGATAATTTTTGTAGGCGACCCCCTTTTTAATATACAACACATAACCTAAAAATAAGCCGTACAAAATTCTGGCGACTCCGCTAGGGAATAGTTCCTCTCTCCATTTTTGATTAGATCGTTTTGCTTTCATAAATTGGTAGTGAGTCCATATCCCTAGCTGACCAAAACTACAATTATTTCGTTGGAATACCCCGTTCATTTCTGTCTTGAACGAGTATAGCCAACTCCTCTCAGATTTAGGAGCCACTGTTTAGACATCCCTAAACGGAGAGGTTCCGAGATCCTTTTACCTCTTTTCTGAGGTGGGGTGGACCCCCAATAGGTGTTAGTTTAGGAGCGGTCCTTCGAGTCGAGAAGTCTTACATAAGACTTTCTCTTCCTTTCCAATTCTAAATCGGGCCCTTTACCTTTTCTATAACCCTTTTTCCTTTAATCGTTTTGTTTCTAACAAAGGAACCTCCTAATAAATAATCTCTTTTAAAAATCACAAATACACTAAGATAAACGAAAATGTGTTCGGACTCTTTCTTTTTCGTCTTAAACTTTACGACGGAATGAAGCATAATTCTGGACTGACATTCAGAATCTACGCTGCAGAAAATGACTGCCCCAAAGTTAATCTTCTCCTTCACCAATGGAATGGACTTTGTCGTTTACAAGGATGAGCTACCCGACAATGGGATCATCCGTTTCGGACAAGGATTCGACAACACAGATGTCAAGTTCACTGACGTCACTCTCTTCACACTAATGGACAAAGTGTTAGAAACTGAGAAACCCGTGATTGATTTCAATCTGAAATCGACTCAGAAATTCCCTCCCCTGCAAAGGATTCCTGTAGAAAGGAGTACTACTATTCGTAGGAGGACTGTTGTCTCTACCCCAACCGGTTTAGTCATCTCTGCACCTACCCCGACTTCTGCCAAACTGAAGGGGAAGGAAATCCAAGTTTGTGATGAGCCTGTCACCGTGGAGGGTACGGATTTTGCTACAATACCACTGCTTTTGAGATTGGGTCTAGTTCAAGAGTTGCACCCCTAACTCGGACTCAAAGGAGAAATAGAAGCGAGAAAGATTGCCGAATTGAGAAAGCCAAAGCTGTCGAAGTTGCTTTTCTAGAAGAAAATCTCGAGGAAAGAGAAGAAGCGCCCGATTATATACCTCGTTGGAAGGGAGCGGGTTTCACCCTCTCTGCCACATTAGATGAAGAGAATGTCCGTAGGATCGCCGCTGCATTACCCCGACCTACATACTACAGTAATTACAAGAGAACAAGGGATAAAACTACGCCATTGACTCGGCTGCAAGTTGTGAAAGAAAGATTGGCAAAGAAAGAAAGATGCCCTGTGTCAGGAATCTTAAGAAGGATAGGACGGGTGCCAGCTAAATCCCGCCTCAGACCGCGAATAGAGCCTGTTGCTGACATAGAGAAACCAAAGAAGAAAATAAAAGCCAGTTCACCCGTTGTTGTATCGGGTCTACAAATTAGGGAGGATACCACCTTCCAGCATATAGCCTATAGATCATCCGGTCCTAGGCTTCCGGCTGCAAGAAGGATGGTATGGCGACCTACTACTGGCGAGTTAAGACTAAAATAATGTCCTGAGAAGAAAAGTCTCGCCAGGAGACTTGAATCAGAAGAAAGTGCTACTGCAATAAAGGGGTCTCCCGGAAAGGAAGTTCAACAACCATCTCAAGACAACTGCGAGACCGTGCGGAAAAGGCCATTAGAGGATGCCATGGACAAGTTAAGGACCGACGTCCGACAGTTAACAAAAGAAAGCGAAGAAGAACTAGTAGATGAAGTTGACTCCTTAGAGTTCATGGATGAGGAGTATGCCGAGATCAACATGGTTGAGACACGAGCATCGTTAGCTTCGCAAGGTGCTCCGGCAGCTACGGAAAGAGATGAACCGGAAGTGATGAGAGCACAGATTCAGGAGAGAGATGACACAATTTTCCAAATGGCAAAGAGGATGGAGGAGATGGTTGCTGCCTTAGGAGATGGTTGCTGCCTTAGCCACTCTCTAGAGTCAGGTACAACCTCAGAAAGAGACACCCCCAGAAGTTATCCATATTGCAGATGGAGGGAAAGAGATCACATCTGTCAAAGGAGACGAACAACCAAAGAAAGATCCTGCACAAAGTATGATTCCAGAAAAGGACATTAAGAGCATGATAGAACAGCGGGTGCGAGAGGCCCTAGCACAATCTAAGAGTGGAGCATCTATTCAAACGGGTAGACCTTACCCCAAAGAGTTCGATGCAGTCCAATACTCGAAAGGCTTCGTACCACCTTTGTTTAAGACTTTTGATGGAACAGGAAACCCCTGGCAACATATTACAAATTTTCGTGCTAGTTGCTGCAATGCCGGTGGGAGTGACGCTTTACTCTTCAGACAGTTCGTTTGTAGTTTACAGGGATTACCTTCGACTGTTATGCAGAATTGCCGAATGGTCCAGTAAAGACCTTTTCAGAACTAGAAAATCTATTCGTTAAAAGATTTGTCGGGGCTCAGCACCACATCACTATCGGTGATCTAGTGGTGGAGCAACAAAAGCCGAATGAGACTTTAGTGGATTACATACTTTGATGGAGAAACTTAAGCATGATGTGTGAACCACAGCTTCAAGAACAACATGCAGTCGACATCCTACTTAAAAGTATCCATGGCCCGATAGCACTTCTCCTTAAAGGATTTACAATCAAGACTTTCGAGAAGTTGCTTAGCAAGGCTGGGAGGAGCTTGCAAGAAGAGGCAAAATAGCTAAGTTTCATGGAGAAGAACGAATAAGCAGAAGCCCGTGAAAACATTCGAAAAGAAATCCAGAATTGTTGCGACAGTAGATAAGGGCAAGCAGCCGGTTCAGATACAGTCAGAGCAGCCACAGCCTAGTTATCAACCACCACAACGAACTTATCAACAACCTCAGCAAGGCTATCTGCAACCTCAGCAGGGCTATCAACAACCTCAGTAAGGCTATCAACAACCTCGTCCGAGCTACCAGTCTCCTCAGCATTATGAACAACCGCCTTGTTCATCGCGTACCTTAAGAGAACTTCTAAATAAAGAATATCCATTAAAAACTGAAGCAGTAGTGAAGATGTTGCGTAACTTTCTTGATTTTCAGCTGCTAGAGCCCAAAAAGCCAGAAGAAGTCAATAAGAAAGATCATCTGAACTATTGCCCTTACCACCAGATGCTCAGACACAGATAGAGGATTGCAACACTTTCAAGAGTTGGCTTGATGACAATCTCTGGAAAGGGAACATAACGATCCCAAAGGAATACATGAAGGAACCCCAGAAATGAGGTTCCGTCAACGTTATTTCAACGGATTCCATTGTTCCGATAAACCCGTACATGATATCGATGATGGATGGAGTACCGTCTGGACAAAGTCATCAAAGAAAATTTTGTATCACATCCAAACCGCTTCGGTACACGCATCAACTCAAAGTTTGAAACCTGCCGAGCCGGCACTATCACTTGCGATTGAAGAACCGCCCCAGAAGGAGGAAAAGATCGTAGAAGAAAAGAAGACTGAGGCTCCAAAGGGTAGACTAGGGGTTGCTTATCCTATGATGGTTATTTCCGATTCAGGGGAGAAATCCCTCGAACTCTTGACTCTGTATGATTATCTGCTCGCTCCGGCGGGATCTTATAATGATAAGGGTTATGGCGTTAGCTACGTTTTGACTGTTTCTAACGATTACATAACTAGCGATAACCGGCTTAATCCGGATCTCGATTCCAATACAGATAACGATTCTCAAATCATACACAACCTCGACGACCACGATGAATAAGATGTTCACAAAGGAGGCTATGAAAGCTCGACAAGCAACGAGTCCATTTATGAATTCCGAGGTGCTCCGATCATGATAGAATTAGAACCATCAGACACCGAAGCAACTTCAGAAGAGCCAGTTGTTCCGAGTCAAGAGGAGACACCGGTAAATTCAGAAGAAATAACTGAAGTAAATTTAAGAAGTGGAAAAGTTCTACCCCCGAGAATGGGTCCAAAGGATAAAGGAAAGCAGGTGGTTGCTCAGAAAGAGCCAACCCCAGCAGAGGAACTGCCCATTCGGGAAGAAACCGAGGAACATGGTAATAAAGTAGACTACAACGAGCTAGCCCATCATAGGAAATTACCAGCCATACTAAGCATATACGACGCTCTAATCCTGTCAAAGGAGATGAGGGAGGCTTTGATCAAGGCTTTACTTGATCCATAGATTTGTTTAACTCAAATGGCCTGTAAGTCCTTCGACGAGGTTTGCTCGTTAAAAGAACAACGAGGTGTTACCTTCACGGACAATGATCTATTACTGGGAACAGCATATCACAACTGACCGTTATACATTTCAGTCACTATTGGAAAGTTTACACTCTCCAGAGTGTTGGTTGATCCGAGAGCATCAATCAACATAATGAATCTTCAGATGCTAGCATATTTTGAAATTGATGCTTGCGAGCTTGAAGCAGACAAAATACTATTAAGAGGCTTCAATCAAAAAGGAGAAAGAGCTCTTGGATCGATAACACTACTAATGAAGACCGGTGATTTAGTAAAGACAACCGCAAAATTCCACATAATTGATTCTGAGACATCATTCAACGCTCTACTGGGTCGGCCGTGGATCCATGGAAACCGGATTATACCGTTGTCTCTGCACCAGTGCATAAAGTATTACGAAGGAGGGGAACAGTGTATCAAAGGTGACTTGCAACCATTTTCCGTACACGAGATTGGAATTCATGAAGATGCGACCTACTACGCGCCTCTGAAGAAAACAATCTTTTCCAGAAATACCACACCAAATGAAGCAAAAGGGATTCGAGATGATGGAGAACCTGAAGTTCTAGTCCAACAGTTACTCACCACTACTTTACGGCGAGATGGTGAAGATTTCTCCAGAACTCGCACCCGAGGTCGAGGCCGGGGACGAGGACGTGGAAGAAACGTTGGAACAGTTGGACAGAAGAAACCTGTCATTGATGTTCATTGGGAAAATAGCTCTGAAGAAGAAGAAGAAATTAAGAAAGAAGCAGCAACAATAAATCAGAAGAAACCACAGTTCAAGATCTCTCTCGAAGATGAAAAGAATGAAGAATACAAATCAATGTACGAGAAGATTAAGCATTATGTACATACTATGACCCTGACCCCGATCCATTCTAATAAGACCGAGGGTATGGTGGTCAAGGAAGTGCATGGTGGTGGTACTAAGCCGATCAAGTTTTACCGTGGTGCTTCTTCTTCCAAACTGAAAAAGATGTACAATTTGAAGATGTTACTACTTCCGAATAAATGGAACTACCTCTTGAGTGGTACTCTCCCTGTGTTCAAAATTTAATTCAACGTAGAGTCTTACCTCGACGATGGACAAAAGGTCAATCACAACATTTTGAAAAATTATGGAATAATGCCGGTCGGCCTCCCAATTCAAAACATGGTCTCGAATTCAGCACAGTAGGATTAGTTGACGATACAGGATTTTGCTTAGTTGTCACTTGCAAACCTAATGAAGACTACTTGGAAGCCTCAGAAAATCTTGAAGATCTGCAAATCAGAGACACTCCACCAGAATTCGAGGAGGAAATAAAATCTACAATAGATGAGTTAATGGAAGTTAACTTAGGTACTAGCGAAGAGCCTAGGCCAACCTTTGTTAGCTCCTTACTAAATAAAGAAGACTCTGAAGACATAATTAAGCTATTAATGGAATTCAAGGACTGTTTTGCTTGGAGTTACGACAAAATGCCAGGATTAGCTCCAGAGGTTGCAGTTCATAAATTAGGAGTGGATCCTATTTCCATTCCAGTCAAACAAGCTCCAAGAAGAATGCATCTTGAAATTGAGCAACAAGTAATAGCCGAATTTAAGAAACTAATAGACGCTAAACTTGTCCGTGAAGAACAATACCCTACTTGGCTAGTCAACGTGGTACCAGTCAGAAAGAAGAATGGTCATATCAGAATCTGTGTAGACTTCAAAGATTTAAATAAAGCATGTCCAAAGGATGAATTTCCACTACCAATCCCATAACTGATGATCGATATTTCTTCAACACATGAAATCTTCTCATTTATGGATGGATCATCAGGATACTACCAGATAAAGATAGCAATAGAAGACAAAAAGCTCACGACATTCATAATGCCGATCGGAGTGTATTGCTACACAATAATGCCATTCGGACTAAAGAACGTAGGAGCAACATACCAAAGAGAGATGACAAAGATTTTTGATGATCTCATTCACAACCAAGTCGAGTGCTACGTGGATGATGTGGTAATCAAAAGCAAACTGAAAGAAGATCACATGTATGATTTGAGAATTGTTTTCGAGCGACTAAGACAATTTAACCTTAAGATGAATCCCTTAAAATGTGCCTTTGGCGTCACTTCAGGGAAATTCATAGGATTTGTTGTCCGACATCGTGAAATTGAAATCGATCCGGAAATGATTAAAGCTATTTTAGAAATGCCTCCTCCCAAAACTTTGAAACAACTACGATCCTTTCAAGGGAAGTTGGCATATCTTCGACCTTTATCTCGAACTTGTCAGGTAGGTGTCAGCCCTTCTCGGCATTGGTTAAAAAGGACACCAAATTCTTTTGGGATGAGAAATACCAGTGGGCTTTCAAGGATGTTAAGAAATATTTAATGACACCTCCTGTCTTAGCAGCCCCAGTCTCAGGTAGACCGTTGATACTTTATACCGCGGCTTTAGATGACTCCCTTGGAGCCCTACTAGCCCAGGTCAATGATGAGGGAAAAGAAAATGCTCTCAACTACTTAAGCCGTCGTCTAATTCCAACAGAAGTAAAGTATCCTCTGATTGAGAAACATTGTTTGGCCCTGATCTTCACCGCTCAAAAGCTCAAGCATTACATGCTTTCTCATAAGGTCAACCTTATTTCAAGAGTTAATCCATTTCAATACTTGATGACCCGGTTGACACTTTCTGGTCGACTTGCCAGGTGGTCAATGATACTATTACAATTTGACATAACTTTCGTTCCTCTTCGTGTCGTAAAGGGACAAGTCCTAGCAGACTTCCTTGCAGCACACCCTTTACCGGCAGATTGGCCTCTCAACGAAGATTTGCCTGACGAGCAGATAATGAGCCTCGAAGACCCCGATGATCGACGTTGGGAGCTGTACTTCGACGGAGCGTCCTCAGCACAGAAGGACAAAGAATTGCAAATGATAGTGCCCGGTAAGGCAGGAATCAGACTAATCTTTATAACGTCAGAGCGGGGAAAGTTAAGATACTCCTACCACTTAACAGAACTGTGTATCAACAACGAGGCAGAATACGAAGCCCTCATAATAGGACTGGAATTAACCATTCATATGGGAATAACAGACATCAACATCTACAGATATTCTCAGTTGATCATTCAACAGGTCGCCGGACAGTATAGAATTTTAAAGCCAATACTAGAGCAGTACTTTCAGTTCGCCATGAAATTCTTGGTACAAATTCCAAACATAAAAATTTACAAGATTCCCAGAAAAGAAAGTGCTCTCGCCGATGCGTTAGCTCGCCTCGCAAAATAATTTGCCTGCTTGCAGGATGAGTCAGTTGAAGTGTCAGTTCAAGGACGACAGGTCCTATCACAGCTCGACATGGATACAATACACAAATCAACATAAAAAGCAGAAGAAACAATTGCAGCAGTGATAGAAAATACAGAAGATTGGCGGCAGCCATTAATAGACTACTTGCAGACAGGAAACCTGCCTGAAGATAAGTCAATAGCCCATCAAATCAAGAAAAGAATTCTGTCTTACGCATTAATAAAAAATACATTATACAGAAGGTCTTTTGATCAGATGTGGCTAAGATGCCTGAGCGGGTCCGAGGCTCATGAAATCGTTAAAGAAGTGCATTCAGGACTTTGTGGCGCTCATCAGTCGGGTCCGAAAATGAAAATGAAGATTAAGAGACTAGGGTACTACTGGCCCTCAAAGATGACCGACTGTATGAAAGTTGCCAAAAGTTGTCACCAGTGCCAAGTGCACGGAGTGGTTCTACACCAACCTCCAAATGTGCTGCATTTGACAATCGCGTCGTGGCCACTTGAGTGTTGGGGCACAGATATAGTGGGTCCGATAGAACCGCCTTCTTCAAGAGGACATCGCTTCATTCTTGCAGCTACAGACTACTTTCTAAATGGGCAGAAGCTATACCACTCAGAGGAGTGAAAGCACACCACGTGCTACAGTTTTTGAAGAACCAAGTTGTCTACCATTTTGGAGTACCGCACAGAATCATTTCAGATAATGGGTCTGCATTCAAAAGTACAAAGATTAATAATTTTGTCAGGAGACACGGGATCGATTGGCGATACTCAATTATCTACTTTCCAAGAGTAAACGGCTTGGCCGAGGCTTTTAGTAAAACTCTCATTCAAATTTTAAAGAAAACTTTGGACTACAACAAGAGAAATTGGCACGAGAAGTTGTTAGAAGCCTTATGGGCCTACAGGACGACTTTTAGGACTCCTACTCAGTCTACACCTTACGCTTTAGTGTACGGGTCCGAGGCCGTCTAACCCTTGGAAGTTTAGCTTTTGTCACTCCGAATTGCAGTTGCAGAAAAGATCACTACAAAAGAAAATGCCAAACTACGATTGGAAGAATTGGAAAGCTTGGAAGGGAAAAGACTTTCCGCGCAACAAAATTTGGAACTGTATCAAGCCAAGATGATCCAGGCCCATGATAAACTGGTCCGCCCAAGAACTTTCAAAGTCGGTGACTTAGTTCTTGTCCTCATAAGACCTATTCTTGCACATCTCAAGATAGGTGGTAAATTTGAACTAACATGGGAATGGTCGTTCGTGGTCGAGACAGTCTACTCAGGAGGTTCCTACAAACTTGTGAATTGCCGTGGAGAACGACCCATGCTTCCAGTCAATGGACAGTATTTAAAGAAGTATTACGCTACCTGATGTTTCGAAGGGTGGCCTCTAAAATAGAATCTTATCCCTAGAAACACGGGTGAAGTAATCACTTTGTGATTGGGTCCGAACCCAAAACAAAATAAAATAGATATAAAGAAAAACTTATCAACAAAAATGTTAAAAAGAAAACATGGGAAATCGTAATAATAAAATGTCAATCTTTCCTTTTAAATCCATTCATTCCTGATATTTTCTCATCACTTCCTACTTCCTTTATATTCAAAAGAAGTGAATAAGAATTTTTAAGTGTTTTTCTTATTGTTCTTATTCTTAGTACAACCCCTGATCATTTCCGTGTTTTTTCGCAGGGAAATGTCGAACTGGCGGTTGGTTCTATACTTTAGAAATGGCGTGAGTCTAGCACTTGATGAAAAGAGGGTGAGGGATGGAGCAGTGATAGATATTGACTCAGACTTCACACCAGCCGGCTTACAATACGAAGAAAATGAATGGATCCCAGTTGATCTAGAAGAACTTCACAACCAAACAGTGATGAAAATGGCCCGAGCCACCAATCCAGCAACAAGAAAAGAAAAGCAAACGCCACTCATGCATTCAAAGAAGATAAGAAAGTTAAGTCCATGGTTGCCACAACAGAGGGTAGGCTTGTCAGCGCCGCGCCCGCAGAAATCCAAGGGGTAAGGAGAGCTACTCTCACTGCTACCCCGCGAAGAAATAAGAATCGCCGCATTCGCAAAATGTTGACCAAGTTAGCAGAAGATCAATATGAACAGGCAGTGGATACTGTTAGCACAAATGCTCCAAGGAGACCGATTCCTCAAGAACCAGAAAGAAGAAAGTCAATTCCAAGAAGGTCGGAACAAATAAAAGAAATACCAAGAAAAGCAGAAATAGAGTCGGTACCTCAACGCCGAGCATATGTACCGAATCCGAAGAGTCTTGTTGTGAAAGCAACCCCGGAGGATGTCCCTACGGAGACTATCCCCGAGGAGCCAAGACATGCAGAAGAACGTGCTGGTGTTGAGCCATACATCCCGCAGTATGTTACTAGACACCGAAGACTTCAAATAATCCCGAAATACAAGCTAGAGAAAATGCAATTAGTTGAGAAGAAAACCTTTGAATACTTTGAAAGAATTGGAAACAAGGGGGTCAACATCTTGTAAGGCATCGAGCTACATACAGATGTTTTCTCGGATTATGAGCAACATCAAATTGTAGATTGCATCCTTGAATTACAAAAAATGGGTCGAGCTGGCCGCCTAAGAGAAAAGACATATTCAGAACCCCGAAGATGGATGCCAGGGAAGGGAAGAGTTACAATCCAATGCGGATGTTGCTACAATTTTTCCATAGACAGAAAAGGAAATCCACCAGGGATACTCCGTCGCAGTGAGGTGGATCCAATGCCAAGAATCATTAAGAGAATGGTGAAAAGGATGATAACATGGAGGGTACTGCCTGCATATCGCATACCTAACAACTGCATTATCAACATCTACAAGGAAGGCAACTGCATACCTCCGCATATAGACCATCATGACTTTGTTATACCCTTCTACACAGTGTCATTAGTCAACCAGTGCAACATCATGTTAGGATCTGACCTCCGGATTGCAGGCCCTGGTGAGTTCCGAGGGCCGGTGGAGATACCACTATCGGTAGGTTCCGACCTGGTGTTAAAAGGAAACGGAGCAGACGTTGTAAAGCATTGCATTCCAGGGGTGCCTGTGGAGTGGATCTCAGTTACTTTTAGAAGAATGGACGACACAAAAATGTCTTACCACTTTCAGCCAGATCCAGAATTGGAGAGTCTTCGGCCCTACGAGCTCTGAGTTACACGGGGAGTTGCACACTTCCAATACACATCCATGCGGCATTTCTGCCAAGGGTGGCTTGGAAGGTGATGTTATTACCCATGTTTCTTACTATTCAGACATGGATTTTTTAACAAATGCTTTTGGATGAATCAACAAGAAGTTTACACAATCCGTTTTGGATTTACATGTATTGTATGAGACATAAAATTTCTGAGGAAAATGTCATCATGACTAGATCAAGTTATATGATGTACTTTCAGTAAGTTGGAATGAAAATGACTAAATCATATTTTGCCTTCACCTCTTTTTGTGCAAATTAACTTGGAAACGCCATTAGAGTTAAATGAACTTTGAACGATGAACAGAAAAGAAAAGAAAATAAATGAGAATTTTTCCTAAAAATTTGAATATTAAAATGAACTTCAAATTCACATGAACACTAAATAAACAACAAAATAAAAAAATTAGATAGTTAAAGGACAAACAAAATGAATCTAAATCTTAAATTGAATTCCGATCTGAATCCTCTAATTAGAACCTTTCAGTTCTTCTCTCAATCGAAATTTGTTTGAAACTCTTTTGAAATTTGAATATTCTCTTCGACTTGTCGTTAAGTCAAGTCTTTTCAGCTTGGTACCCTTACCAGCTCCTTTCAATTCTCTTTCTTCTGTGTCTTAGAGCATCGACTAATTCTATTGACACGGAGCCACGCACTTTGTTCGATTTAGTTCTGATGGCATGGGATTGGGTCCCTCTTCATACATATAAATCTTCGAGATTGGAACCATTTTCCATTTCTCATTAAAATTTCCGAGACTGGTATCAAAATTCCAGTTCTCAATTCGAGGTCGGTACCTAAATTCCGACTCTCATTCGAGATCGATACCAAAATTTCGATTCTCTTTCAAATTGATACCTAAATTTCAATTCTAAATTACGAGACTGGTACCTAAATTCCAGTTCTCTTCCTTCGAGGTTGATACCTAAATTTCAACTCTCATTCGAGATCGATACCTAAATTTCGATTCTCTTTTGAATTGATACCAAAATTTCAACTCTAAATTCCGAGACTGGTACCAAAATTCAAGTTCTCTTCCTTCGAGGTCGGTACCTAAATTCCGACTCTCATTCGAGATCGATACCTAAATTTCGATTCTATTTCGAATTGATACCTAAATTTTGATTCTCTTTCGAATTGATACCTAAATTTCAATTCTAAATTTTTGAGACAGGTACCTAAATTCCAGTTCTCATTTCGAGGTCGGTTCCTAAATTCCGACTCTCTTTTCGAGATCGATACCTAAATTTCGATTCTCTTTTGAATTGATACCTAAATTTCAATTCTAAATTTTTGAGACTGGTACCTAAATTCCAGTTCTCATTTCGAGGTCGGTACCTAAATTCCGACTCTCTTTTCAAGATCGATACCTAAATTTCGATTCTCTTTCGAATTGGTACCTAAATTTCAATTCTAAATTTTCGAGACTGGTACCTAAATTCCAGTTATCATTTCGAGGTCGGTACCTAAATTCCGACCCTCTTTTCGAGATCGATACCTAAATTTCGATTCTCTTTCGAATTGATACCTAAATTTCAATTCTAAATTTCCGATACTGGTACCTAAATTCCAGTTCTCATTTCGAGGTCGGTACCTAAATTCGACTCTCTTTTCGAGATCGATACCTAAATTTCGATTCTCTTTCGAATTGATACCTAAATTTTAATTCTAAATTTTCGAGGCTGGTACTTAAATTCCAGTTCTCTTCCTTCGAGGTTGGTACCTAAATTTTGACTCTTTTTTCGAGATTGATACCTAAATTTCAATTCTCTTTCGAATTGATACTTTAATTTCAATTCTAAATTCTGAGACTAGTACCTAAATTCCAATTCTCTCCCTTCGAGGTTGGTACCTATATTCCGACTCTCATCCGAGATCGATACTTAAATTTCGATTCTCTTTCAGGTTTGATACTTAAATTTCAAATCTCACACTCTCAAGATCAGTACCTAAATTTTGATTCTCATCCTTTGTGAGGTCGGTACCTAAATTCCGACTCTCATTTTGAGATCAGTACCTAAATTCTGATTCTTATCCTTTTCAATCGATACTTAAACTCTGATTCTCTCTCCGAGGCTGGTACCTAAATTCCAGTTCTCTTCGCAATCCCGAGGTTGAAACCTAGGTTTCAATTCTGATTTCAAATCCAAATTTCAAATTCAAAATTTCCTAAAATTGATTTTAAATTAAACTTCAATCGAAATTAAGACGCAGAACAAATCGAAATCTAAACTCACACATTGAAACTTGAAATTTAAAAGTAAAATGAAATCTAAATCAAATTCCCCAGATCTTGTGATTTGGTGTTCACCTCCCTTTCCATTCCCCAGCGAGAGTTCAGGAATCTTTTGTTTTGGAAATATACCTGATACTCCCTAAAGGAAATTCTTTTACTTCGTCCTAAGTTTGTCACTTAGACATCTGTGTTGGTTTTGTTGATCTCTTCGGTCAACGCCAATATGCGTGGTGTGCTTGATTAGCACACCACACCTATTGGGGGTCCATTTGTTGACCTCATTTTTGATGAGGTCTCTTGCTCCTCTCTTTAGTACGTAGGATCTAGCCTTAGGCTTTTCCTTTGACTAATCTTAGAGGACTAGAAGTGGAACCCACCCTTTAGAAATTTAAACACCTCTTGACTCCCTGCAAACCCCACAAGCTTGATTATAGACCCCTAATCACCTAAGAGGGTTGAAATCAAATGTGGAGGTTTAAAGGATGAGTTCTCTATAAGACTTCTTGGCCTCAGAAATACCCTGGATGGCCTGGTCTGGTGAGGGTTGACTTGCACATACACTACACTCTCACAAACATTCCAAGTCCTCAAACCACACTCTCAACCCACTTGACTTCCCGACTCATGTAGGTAATTCATATGGATGGTCTTTAACCCTTAAGCCCCTGGCTAAGAGGGTTAGGAACAACATAGTGAATGCCTTAAATGAGTCCTCTCATGGCTCATATGGGCTTAATATGGCTTCATGGCTCAACCAAAGTGATTCAATTTTACTCAAATTTGATCAATCTTCATTTTTCCAAAATTTCATTTTTCCAAAATTTCATTTTTTCACCCCGTGGCCCTTCACCCACTAAACCTACCAAATGCCCTTGGAACTACCCAAAATTTGCAAAATCACATAAATTACCCAAAATTTCTCAAAATCAATCCTAAACATTTCCCCCCACTCAAATTGATCTTCCATAGCCAAAAATACCAAATATTCCAAAAGTACCCCCCAGTACCCTCCAAATACCCAAAATGGCCTTCTTAGCCCAAAAATCCAAAAATACAGAAAATTCCAAAAAAACTCCCGAAAATTTCAAATATTCCTAATTTCATTTTGTTCAACTACACTACGGGCCAATTTTGCCAATTTACCCCACTTTTACCAAAACCCCCAATTTGACCCATTTTAAAACCAAGTGAACCAAATGTCAAACCAAACCATCCCAATTGACCTCAATTTTGGTCCAATTCAATTCTAAACATCAAATCAACATCCCCAATATCAATTTAGACCAAATCCAAGTCCAATTTGATTGACATTTGAGCCTAATTTCTATTTGAAGCCTAAGGCCCAATTTTGGCCCATGACCTAAACCTAGCTCAAACCCATCCAATTCAACTTCAATTGGCCCCAAATATTTTCCAAAGCCATCCTAACACCCCCTGTCTGCATATTTTTATAGGTTGTGTGTTTTGTTTTGAAAAGGGGGTCGCCTAACAGAAATTGTGCGGTGAATTTTTAATTTAATTTAAATAAATAATTTGAAAAGTAGTATTTGATTTTAAAAATAATTTTAAATTCGAAGATTTTAAGATATGAAATCAAACCGATCTCACATCCCAAATAGTTTATATAAACGAGCACTGTACCACAAACTGTGTATCTATCCCTAAGGATAGACAGACTGCTTGATGGTGGGGCTCGATTAAATAAACTAGAAGATTTCAGTGACATCCGCTCGGTCCGCGAACCAATTTTATAAGCCGACAAATTCCCCGCTTAATATGAAAGCATTAAACAGGGTTTATATTACTTCGGGTTCTTTAAAATTCCCTATAAGTGCAAGCCACTATAGTTAATTACATCTTAAGTGACGGGAATCACCTAAGAAAACTCTCGATAATAATCAATAATTCTGCTCTCAAGAATTTCAAATTTTAAGTTTTCAAAGGATTGAATTTTTGAATTTCAATAGGGAATGGATCAAATTTGGAAAATTTTATTTTGGGATTTCAAAGGAAGAAAGGTAGGAGAAATTACGGATTCGAAGCGAACTTCGGTAATTTCCCGACTATCCTATTGTTTGGCTTCGAATTTAGGAAGATCCAAATATCTATTTAATGTTTTGATCTTGCCAATTTTAATTAATTAGGACTTATATTTATATGATAGAATCACATAAATAGCCTCGAAGTTATGAGGGTTCATGTCGTATCAAACGACTACCTCGGAATCCTAAGACCGGTTAGGGCTCAATTTACATGACATGATCATACAAATGCCTAATGAAGAGTCGAGGATTTATGTCGCACTAGTGCAAACTACCTCGAGATCCTATGGCTTAGTTATTTAATTCTAAGAAGGTTTAGCTGAAGTAGACTCGGTTTTGCCGATGACGATGGCCGTGCCGCCCACCATGCTCCGAGCTCCTTGTCGTTGTAGAGGTTTAATTTTAGAAGTCATAAATCAGAGATGAGAAAAGTGTTTTGGTTTAGAGAAAATCTTAATTTCCAAGTGCTTTTGTGTTTTAATTAAAACAAATCTTAAAGTTGATTATAACGACACCGGTTAAGATCCCACGGCTCCATCCTTCGGCATCGTTATTTTTATCTGATTCACTTAGTCCGTATGAATTTGCTAAACTCAACTAAATGAGTTCCACACTTTCATTTAGACCGCTGGAAATCCCGTTAGCAACACGTAGGTTACATCATCCGAGGTATTCCCGATCATCCAACAGACATTTTAATTTAGTTGTAATCGTAGTTTTGTGTTCTGTTTCGTGAATAAATTTTGAGTTGTTTTATATTTTCGAAATGTTGTGGCGGTGAATTTTATCTTGCAATGAATTTTTACTTAGTTTTGGTTTCAGTTTTAGGGACTATCCTAAAGGTGTGGGTTTTCATGCAACAATTTGTTTATCATGCAAGAAAAGTAAGTACGATGCGATTAAATAAATTGCAATAAAGTAATTGCAATAAAGTAAATGCAATAAAATAAAAGCGTACCTGGAGGGTCTTCCCGTCATCCCAAGTTGCACTTAAAACACAATTATAATATTTAAGCAAGTTCCTAGGTAAAGCTAAGGGAAGGGTTATAGTTTTCTACCAAATTCCTAATCCTATACCTAGTCATTTCCTATGACGTCTAGTGTCCTCGTGTTTTGTTTCGAGGACGATTTTCTTCATCAAAGAATAATTAAGTTCAGTTGTTCTTATAAACATCCTATCACATTGAGAAAGTGTTTAAGAAGAATCTCAAACATCTTTTCAATATTGCTCGAATTGTTTTAAGTTCAAATGAATTTAATCATACAAATGAATTAATCGTCCGGGAATTCAAGTTTTGTTGTTATCTTACTCAGTGAACTAGGACATTTAAATATCCTATAAGTGGAGTAACATTTCATTTAATGTTCTATTTAGGAGTTATGATAATAAAAGTTTTCGAGGGCAAATTGGTGTTCTAATGATTTAGTGATTTAGCTTTAACTTCGCTTAAAGGGTTTAAATTTGAAATAAGTGTTCAAGTTGTTTTATATTTAATTTCTTTATGTCTTAGGTGATGTTATTTAATTCAATTTAATTTAACTTTAATTTAATTTAATTTAGTTTAGTTTCAATTTTGATTCAATTTAACTTGATTTTAATTTTAACTTCGATTCTATTATTTAATATAATTTAATTCAATTTAGTTTGATTTGATATGAATTAATTTAATTTAATTTAACTTGATTTAATTTAATTTAATTTATTTATTTAATTTAATTTAATTTGATTTAATTTTAATTTAATTTAATTTAATTTAATTTAATATGTTTTAATTTAATTTAATTTAATTTAATTTAATATGTTTTAATTTAATTTAATTTAATTTAATTTAATTTTTAAGTTTAATTTAATTTAGTTTAATTTAATTTAATTATTTAATTTAATTTAATTTAATTTACTTAATTTGTTTGATTTAATTTAATTTAACCTTTAATTTAATTTTATTTTTAATTTTAATTTAATTGAAAATTTAAAAAGAGTTTAATAATTTAACTTTTTAATTTAATTTAATGATTAAATCCTTTAACATTTTAAAAACTTAAATTTGAATTATCATTTTAATTAAGAATTAAATATTATTGAGATGATTAATTTAGGGATTTTTAAATTAAAGAATAAATCTCTTCCAAATAATATCCCTATTTTAATAATTCCAATTTTATTATTCTTCCAAATTTAATCAATTATTTAATTAAGGTTTATCTTAATTATGTTCAAATTGTTTAGTAGGTTTCTACCCTTTAATTATTTAAGTTTTAATCATCCAAATCAGATTAGGATCAAATATTTTACTTGTTAATTTTTTATTAAACCTAAAGTTTTAATTAAGGATTAAAATTTTAATTACCATTTTGCCCTTCAAGCTTAATAATTTCATAACTCACTAAATAGAGCTTAAATGAACTTGAAATTTTTATGTGACTTCACTCATATGCCAATAAAGACATGAGAGGAGAAAATGTGATTTTTCTGTATTTAATTTATTTATATAATTATTTTTGGTGGAAAATAGGAATTTCCAAGGAAAATTTAATAATATGACCAAGGGAAAGTTTCTGTCCTTAAGAAAATTATGGGACATTCCTGATGACAAGAGGACCACTTGGACCAATTTTGGTGATTTTTTGAATTATATTATTTTTATTATAATTATTTTAAGTTTTGGAGTATTAATTAATTTAAAAATAAAATAAAGGTTGAAAAATGAAATTTATATTTTTAAAAAATCTCTCTGATATCAAGGAAATAAAAGAATCAATTTTTGCAATTTTCTGATTTTTCTTTGATTTATTATAATTATTTTAATGGAAGTACTAGAAAATACATTTTTTAAATTTTAAAATTACCCTAGGGCTTTAAAATTTAATATCTCATCATAGGGACCTAAGAAAAATAAAAGATTTGTTCCTAAGTAATTAAAATTTAAAATGTGACATTTTGGTGAATTTTATTATTTTTGTGATTTTTATTATTTTTAAATTATTAAAAATACTAAAATAATGCAAAAAATCAACTTTTTTAGAAAATTAAAATTTTAATTCTCTTAAATTCCCCTGATATCAGAGAGGCTCCAAAACCAATTTGGTGAATTTTTGAAAGGTATTTTGAAAGTTATGAATTTTTAAAGTTTAAAATGGCTAAATCGCTTAATCAACCCATTTAGTAGGGCTAACCAAGTCCAATTGACTTCAAATTTTTATGGTGGGTTCCTCTGATCCTAAAGGTCAATGGAGAATTGATTTCAAGTCAATTTGATATATGGTTAACTCTAATTAATTAAGGAGCTATTTTGAGTGTTTAAGCCAATTAGGGTTATTTTAAATAAATTAATCCAAAAACTATTTTTCCTAGGGTCCTTTGGTCATAATAGACATAACCAAATTTTCCTAGAATTTATTTCACAACATGCTAATTATTGGAATTAAATAACTTAAAATAGCAACATGAATTTGAAAAATCAATAACTTTTCATAGGGATGGCCTCCGACTTCGGGAAAATTCGTGGAATGTTCCCAAATTCGTAGGCTTCAAAAGCCCTATGGTCTCATGCCATGGTGAATTTCCTATATGCATGGAGAATTAAAACAATGCAGAAGGGAAATAAATCATTAAAAATAAAATACTTAATGAAATTAAATAATTTCTTTTCCACATTATTCTCCTCTGTTCACTGAGCAAGAGGGTATTTTTATTTTATTTTTCTAATTTTCCTACACAAAGTTATGCATTTTTGAAGTTTAGGGGAATTAAATAAATCAAATATACCCTAATTTTCTATTTATCCATGCGGCGCCGCGTCAACCTCGGCAGCTCCGAAATGCCACGCGGCGCGTTCTGTTTCGACGTCGCCATCTGACTCAGCGCTCCGGGGCCCCGCTGTGTCGTTCCATCTCCTGATCCGACGCGATCCTGGCTGTCCGTTCGCGCATGTATTAAATGGACGGCATCCGTTCATCATCCCCAAGCATCCTCACCCGAGAGCCGTCCACACTAAATCCCTAATATCTCACTCAATACTCAATGGATTTTCGTGTTCTTATGTTTCTATGGATTCGTCTCAAGAGACGAATACATCTATACGGTGATCATGCATCGAAATTAAAGCATTTGAAATAGAGAATCTCCGTAGCTCCTGGATGAAGAATTAGCTCATACCTTTGCTCGCAGAAGTGTGGCTTCAATCCGAGGGTCGTGTCACCTTCGATTGGATCCCAGCAAGCTCCGCATGAAGTCTCCCGGTCCGATGAATCGCCTAGGTATGATTTCGACCACGCCCGATCACAAAGCTTGGAGGCCGGAGCAACTGGGTGGCCCGGAGAGGGGCTTTTGCCGCGGACTCCTTCCTCGGTCCGGTGAAGGTGTAGGACCAATCAATTTGAGGATTGATCCACCGTGGAGAAGTGTCCCGGTTTCGGGTGGAATTTCGGCCGAGAAATCGGGCTCGTCGGTGGGGATTAGGGCAAATCGTGACCTGGGATCAACCGCTCTAAGTATGGAGAGTGTTCGGAACAACTTTGGCAGTGGTTTCGCAAGGTTCTGGTTCAAGCACCTCTCATGGCCGAGAGGGGGTGGTGTTTAAATCAGGAGAGGGTCGAGGGCCTCCCGTGGAGAGTTAGGGGTCGGGATCGCTGCTTCGGCAAGAGAAGAACAGCTGCAATGGCCACTCGGGGATGGGGCAGCCAACAGTGAGAATTCCAAGCTCGGGCTCACATGCGAGCTCTCGGCCTGGTGGTTTCCGGCGGCCGCGGTGGCCGGCCGGCCGTGGTCGGTCACCCTCAAGGTCAGTGGAGGTCGTGGCTGGGCTTAGTGCAATCAATCGGCTATGGACATGTGCAAAGGAGTCGAATTGAAATGGAATGTGGGAGGAGCTCATTTTGGGTCCAAATGGGTCAACCCACCTTTGGGCTTGGTTCACCTCCCCATGGCCGATTTGGGCCGAGGGAGGATCGATGGATCAGCCTAGAAAGGGTGGAGAAGTCACCATCCATGAATATTTCGATTAATCATGGATTAAGGTGAAGCATTAAAAGGGTTAAAACCTTTTTAAGGGGGCTTAAAAGAGGCTCCTCCTTTTGCCATTAATGGCTTGATCACATGTCAAACCTTCCATGGCTTCATGTGGCTTGTCCATGGCTTGCATGGCTTGTCTTCGGCTTGTGGAAAAGCTTGGTCAATTTCATGAAAATGGATTTTAGAAATTTTTGGTAATTTGATGGGAATTTGTATGAAGCTTGATTTGGAATGGTTTAATGATGATTTTGAAACTTAAGTGGTGATATCAATTAAAGGTATGATGAAAAGAAATTGCCATGTGGGCTTTAGGGCCAATTTCGGGCTTTGTATTCTGGTGAAAATCGGCTTTAAAATGGTTTAGGAAGTGGGCTTTTGGATTTTAAAATGGATTTTAGGATGAAATTTTGGCAAAGGCTTGGGCCAAATAATTTTTGGGTTTAGCTCATAGATGTGTCATGAGTGACTTGGAGCAAATCGGGAGTGATTCGGGTCTGAATTGGGTCGAATTCGGCCTCTTCGGTGAATGGGCCAATGTAGGTCAAATTGGGCTAACTTGGGCCAATGTTGGGCTAGGGTTGAAATTTATGTAAAATTAATGTTGGGAAATGTTTATGAGAGTGTTTCAAAGAGGTTTTGACTTTGGTTGGGCTTTGATTTCGGGGTTCGGGCTCATTCGGGTTAGGTTCGGGTTTAGGTCAAAATTGGGCCTTTTAGATTTGGGTTGAATTTGAGTGGGTTTTGGGCCTAAATTTTGGGCAAATCATGTTAGTGTTTTGTTTGTGGGGATTCTAAGGAAGTTTTAGAAAATATTTGGGGTTAATTGGAGTTGAATTGGGTGAGTTTGGGTTAGGTTTGGGTCATGGGTCCAAATCGGGCTTTAAGGCCGAAAGTGAAATTGATCCAAATGTCAATCAAATTGCACTTGGATTTGGTCTAGATTGGTGTTGGGAATGTTGAATTGAAGTTTAGAATTGAATTGGACCAGAATTTGGGTCAATCGGGTAGGTTTGGTTTGACATCGGGTTCACTTAGGGTTAAAATGGTCAAATTGGGGGTTTTGACAAAAGTGGGGTAAATTGACAAAATTGGCCCATGGTGTAGTTAAACAAAATGAAATTGGGAATATTTTGGATTTTTGGGAATTTTCTGGGAATTTTCTGAATTTTTTTGGATTTTTGGGTCAAGAGGGGTATTTTGGGTATTTGGAGGGTATTGGGAGGTATTTTTGGAATTTTTGGTATTTTTGGGTATGGATGATCAATTTGAGTAATGTGGAAATGTTTATGAATGGTTTTGAGGAATTTTGGGTAATTTAGGTGATTTTGGAGGATTTCAAGGGTATTGCGTAGGCTAAGGTGTATAGTGGTCCCTGGGGTCAAAATCGAAAATTTGGAAAATCGAAGATCGGGTAAATGTAAGTGGAATAAAATCATTTTGGTTGAGCCATGAAGCCATATCAAGCCCTCATGAGCCATGAAGGGACTCATTTGAGGCATCCACTATGTTGTTCCTAACCCTCTAGCCAAGGGCTTGTAGGGTTAAGGACCATCCATGCGAATCACCTACATGAGTCGAGAGGTCAAGTCGGGTATGGGTGTGGTTTTAGGAGGTGGTGTGCAAGTGTAGTGTATAAGTGTAGTGTATGTGTAAGTCAGCCCCTTCACTGCACTGTGCCACCTGTGCAGGGCCCTAAGGCCAAAGAGTCCTATAGAACCCATCCTTTAAACTTCCACATTCGATTTCAACCCTCTAGGTGATTAGGGGTCTATAGTCAAGTTTGTGGAGTTTGCAGGAGTTAAGAAGTGGTTTGAAATTCTAGGTGGTGGGTCCCAATTCTAGTCCTCTAAGACAAGCCAAAGGAAAAGCCTAAGGCTAGATCCTAAGTACTAAAAAGAAGAAGAGAAGACCTCATCAAAAATGAGGTCAACAAATGGACCTCCAATAGTGTGGTGAGCTAAACAAGCACACCGCGCGTATCGGCGTTGACCGAAGAGATCAACAAAAACAACACGATGTCCAAGTGACAAACTTAGGACAAAGTAGAAGAGTTTCGCCGGGAGTGTCAAGCATATCTCTCGAGACCGGAGATCCCCGAACTCTCGCTGGGGAAAGGAAAAGGAGGTGAATCGCAAATCACATGTTCTGGGGGAATTTCAATTTAGATTTTATTTTGTTTCAATTTAAGTTTTGATGTGTGAGCTTAGATTTTAGTTTGGAGTTTCAATTTAGATTAAAGTTTTGCCAAAATTAATTTAAGGGATCCGAACTCGGAAGTGAAAATTGGAATTTTATGGTTTTAGATGTAACATCTTCAATCTCAAAAGAAAATTGAATCGATTGGATCGAATCATTACAATGAGGAGAGATCTCGTAGCAATGCGGTATTGGATGTAAAATCCTTAACCTTAAGAGTTTGATTTTGATGTACTTCATCGCAATAGGAAAGAATCCTAAAGCAATGCAGTTTCGGATGTAAAATCCTCAACCCCAAGAATTTGGTTTTGATGTATTTCATCGCGATAGGAAAGAATCCTAAAGCAATGCAGTTTCGGATGTAAAATCCTCAACTCCAAAAGTTTGAATTTGATGTAATTCATTGCGATAGGGAAAGTATCCTAAAGCAATGCAGTCTCGGATGTAAAATCCTCAACCCAAAAGTTTGAATTTGATGCATTTCATTGCGATAACAAAAGGATCCTAAAGCAATGCAGTCTCGGATGTAAAATCCTCAACCCAAAAGTTTGAATTTGATGTATTTCATTACGATAGGGAAAGGATGCTAAAGCAATACAGTCTCGGATGTAAAATCCTCAACCCAAAAGTTTGAATTTGATGTATTTCATTGCGATAGGGAAAGGATCCTAAAGCAATGCAGTCTCGGATGTAAAATCCTCAACCCAAAAGTTTGAATTTGATGTATTTCATTGCGATAGGGAAAGGATCCTAAAGCAATGCAGTGTCGGATGTAAAATCCTTAACCCAAAAGTTTGAATTTTATGTATTTCATTGAGATAAGGAAAGGATCCTAAAGCAATGCAGTCTCGGATTTAAAATCCTCAACCCAAAATTTTGAATTTGATGTATTTCATTGCGATAGGGAAAGAATCCTAAAGCAATGCAGTCTCTGATGTAAAATCCTCAACCCAAAAGTTTGAATTTGATGTATTTCATTGCGATAGGGAAAGAATCCTAAAGCAATGCAGTCTCGGATGTAAAATCCTCAACCCAAAAGTTTGAATTTGATGTATTTCATTGCGATAAGGAAAGGATCCTAAAGCAATGCAGTCTCGGATGTAAAATTCTCAACCCAAAAGTTTAAATTTGATGTATTTTATTGCGATAGGGAAAGAATCATAGAGCAATGCAGTCTCGGATGTAAAATCCTCAACCCAAAAGTTTGAATTTCGATGTATTTCGATCATGCGATAGTGAAGGAATGCTAAAGCAATGCAAGTCTCGGATGTAAAATCCTCAACCCAAAAGTTCGAATTCGATGTATATCTGGATTTGAAATTTGGAAAGATTGAATTTGAATTTGATCGAGATTTCGATTCGAGATCCGGAAGGTTGAATT
Source organism: Papilionanthe hookeriana x Papilionanthe teres (assembly GCA_022702705.1). NCBI lineage: Eukaryota > Viridiplantae > Streptophyta > Magnoliopsida > Asparagales > Orchidaceae > Papilionanthe > Papilionanthe hookeriana x Papilionanthe teres. Next base: position 165,179,410 of record CM040425.1, read on the forward strand.
TGAATTTTGATTTAAATTTGATTCGAAATTTATGTTCATTTTGTTTGTCTTGAACGGTTCGAATTTATTTTATTTATTTAATGTCCATGGGAGTTTGGTGTTCGTCATATTTAGATTTTTAAGGAAACTTTTCTTTTATTCCTTTTGTTTCTTTTCTGTTCTTTGTTCGAAGTTCATTTAACTTTAATGGCGTTTCCCAACTCAATTCGCACAAAAGAGGTGAAGGCCAAAAATGCGACATGGTCACTTTCATTCCAATCATGTCGAAGATACATCATACAACGCGATCCGGAATACATCTCATACAATCCATGTAGAACCAAAACGGACTATGTATGATCTTTGTCGATCCATCCAAAGAAGCATCCGTCAAAAATCCATGTCCGAATAGTGAGGTACATGGTCAATAACATCACCTTCCAAGCCATCCTCGGCAAGGATGTCGATGGATGTACATCGGAGATGTGATATTTTCCATGTAACTCATAGCTCGTAAGGCCGGAGGCTCTCTAGCTCCGGTCCGTCCGGAAATGGTAAGGTGTCTTCCCGTCGTCCATCCTTCGAAAGTAACCGAGATCCGCTTCACCGGTACTCCCGGTATGCAATGCTTAGCGATATCCGCTCCGTTGCCCTCCGCATCATGACGGAACCTACCGGTAATGGTATCTTCACCGGCCCTCGAACTCACTCCGGCCTCGCTATCCGGAGGTCGCATCCGAACATGATGTTACACTCGTTCGAGAAAGAGACCGTGCAGTAAGGTCCGACAAAGTCGTGGTGATCTATGTGCGGGGGTATGCAACCACCCCGCTCGTAGATGTTAATAATGCAACTATTGGGTATGCAATCCGCCGGCAGCACCCTCCATGTTATCAATCTCTTTACCATTCTCTCGATGACTAATGGCATTGGATCCACTCGGCCATGACGGAGTATTCCCGTGGGTTTCCTTCCCGTCTTCCGCAAAGTCAGTAACAAAGATCCACATTGTATTGTAATTCTTCCTTTCCCCGGCATCCATCTCCGAGGTTCCGAGTAAGTGTTTTCCTCAGCGGCCCGCTCGACCCATTCTTTTCAAATCCCGGATGCAATCCACGATTTGTTGTTGTTCATATTCTGAGAATACGTCTGTATGTAGCTCGAGGCCTTCTAGTATATTGATCCTTTTGCCTCTGATTCTCTCAAAGTATTCAAAGGTTTTCTTTTAGACATTCTGCATTCTTTCCAACTCGTATTCCAGAATAATCTGCAAATGGCGAGGCCTGGTGACGTATTGTCGTATTGTGGGATATACGGCTCAATCCCTTCACATTCTCCTGCATACCTCGGCTCCTCGGGGATGATGTCCGTCGGGACATCCTCCGGGGTTGCTTCGACAACAAGGTCATGCATTACTGGTGGTTCTATCCGGTAGCGTGGTAGCCTTCTTCTTCCGATCTTCATGAGATTTCCCCGGTCCTTTCCGTTATCCTAGGAGCCGACCTCCTTTCTTCGAGTTCCCGGTGAACCGGTGTCCTCGAAGTGTACGTATCGGCAGAAGAATCGCCTCGTCGAGCCGGTCCTCCGCTAGTTTGGTTAACATCTTACTGGATATGATGATTCTTATTTCTTCGTTGCGTTTCTCGCGAGAGTAGCTCTTCGAACTTCTCGAATCTCCGCGGGCGCGGCGCCGACAAGCTCACCCTCCGCCGTAGCGACTACGTACTCGATTTTCTTATCTTCTTCGCATTTGTTTTTCTTTTCTTGTCGTTGGATTGGTGGCTTGGGCCACCCACTTTCATCACCGTCCGCCCGGTAGTTCCTCTCGGTCAACCGGGATCCGCCTCACTTTCCTCGTACCGTAGGCTCCGCCGGTGCGAAGTCCGAGTCAATCTCGATTATCGCTCCATCTTTCACCCTCTTTTCATCGAGTGCAAGGCTTACGCCATTTCTAAAGTTCAGACCAACCGCCCGTTCGACATTTCCCTCGCGAAAAGACAAGGAAAAGGATCGTAGGTCGTACTAAGAACAAGAACATTAAGAAAATGTTTATTAAAGACAGCTTTTTTTTATTATTCTTATATTTTTAAATTTAACAGGAATGAAGTGGGATAAGATCGTGGAAGAGATTTCGATATGGAAGAGAAAACGAGGAAAACTTTATTATCATGATTTTATTTATTTTAGCACATTTTTTTTATTATGTTCGGGTTCGGACCCTACCATAAGTAATTACTTCACCCGTGCTTCTAGGGATGAAAGATCCATTCCTTCGAAACATCAGGTAGCATAATACTTTTTCAAGTATCGTCCGTTGATCGGAAGCATATGTCGTTCTCCCTAGCAATTCACTAACTGGTAGGAGCCTCCTGAGTATATTGCTTCAACCATGAATGGTCCTTCCCATGTGGGTTCAAATTTTCCTCCTATCTTGCGGTGTGCAAGAATAGGTCTCTTGAGAACGAGAACTAAGTCACCAACTTTCAAGGTTCTCGGACGGACTCGCCGTCATGGGCTTCGAACCATCTGAGCTTCGGTATAATTCTAAATTCGCCGCGCCGCAAGTCTTTTCCTTCCATGCTTTCTAATTCTTCTAGTCGTAATTTGGCATTCTCTTCCGTCGTGATCTTATTTGCAAATCGCAATTCGAGTGAAGGAAGCCGAACCTCTAAAGGTAACACCGCTCGGACCCATACACCGCAGCGTAAGGTGTAGCTTCGAGTAGGAGTTCGAAGGTTGTCCCAGTAGGCCCATAAGGCTTCTAATAACTTCTCGTGCCAATTTCTCTTATTATCGTCCAAGGTTTTCTTTAAAATTTGAACGAGAGTTTTATTAAAAGCCTCAACCAGTGCCGTTTGCTCTTGGGTAGTAAATTGTTGAATACCGCCGCCGATTCCGTGTCTCCCGACAAAATTATTGATTTGTGTGCTTCTGAATGCCGACCCATTATCCGAGATGATCTCGCGCGGCACTCCGAAACGGTAGACAACTTGGTTCTTCAAAAACCGTAAGCACGTGGTGTGCTTTCACTTCTCAGTGGAACTCGCCTCTGCCCACTCGGAAAAGTAATCCGTAGCCGCAAGAATGAAGCGATGTTCTTTTGAAGATGGTGGTTCTATCGGACCCACTATATCCGTGCCCCAACATTCAAATGGCCACGACACAATTGCTCGGATGTAGCACATTTGGAGGTCGGTGTAGAACCACTCCGCGCACTCGGCATCGATGACGCCTCTCGGCGATTTTCATGCAGCCGGTCATCATCGAGGGCCGTAGTACCCTAGTCTTTTAATTTTCATTTTCATCTTCGGACCCGACCGGTGAGCGCCACGTAGTCCCGAATGCACCTCTTTAACGATTTCACGGGCCTCGGACCCGCTTAGCACCTTAGCCACATTTGATCGAAAGACCTTCCGTATAACGTGTTGTTTATTAATGCGTAAGACGCAGTTCTTTTCTTGATCCGATGGGCTAGCGACCTATCGTCCGGTAGTTTTCCCGTTTGTGTGTAGTTCTATTAACTGGTCGTCGCCAATCTTCCGTGTTTTCCGTCACCACCGCAATCGATTCTTCTTCTTTTCCGATTTGTGTATTATATCTATGTCAAGTCGCGACAGACTCCGACGTCCGTGAACCGACACTTCCACCGACTCATCTTGCAAACAGCAAACTCTTTTGCGAGGCGAGCTAACGCATCTTCTAAAGCATATTCTTTTCTGGGAATTTTGTAGATCGTCACATTCGGAATCTGTTCCAACAGCTGTATGGCATACTGGAAGTATTGCTCGAGTCTTGGCTTTAAAATTTTTTACTATCCGGCGATCTGTAGAATGATTAACTGCGAATCCCCGTAGATGTTGATATCTGTTATCCCCATTTGAATGGTTAATTCCAGTCCTGTTATGAGGGCTTCGTATTCTCGCTCGTTGTTCGTACACGGCTCGTCAAGTGGTAGGAGTATCTTAACATCCCCCGCTCCGTGTTATAAAGATTAATCCGATCCCCGCCTTACCGGCACTATCACTTGCGATTCTTCGTCTTCGTGTGCCGAAGATGCTCCGTCGAAATATAATTCCCAACGTCGATCATCGTGGTCTTCTAGGCTCATTATTTGTTCATCTGGCAAATCGTCATCGAGAGGAGATTCTGCCGCAAAGGGTGTGCCGCGAGGAAGTCTCGCTAAGACTTGTCCCTTTACGGCGACGAAGAGGCACGAAAGTTATATCGAATTGCAATAATATCATCGACCATCCGGCAAGTTTGCCGAAAGTGTTGGACGAGTCATCAAGTATCGCAATGGATTAAACTTCGAGATCGAGTCGACCTTATGAGAAAGCATGTAGTGTCCGAGCTTTCGAGCGGCGAAGATCGTGGCCAAACAATGCTTTTCAATTGCGGGATACCTTATTTCCGTCGGAAGTAAACGACGGCTTAAGTAGTAAAGAGCATTTTCTTTACCCTCATCATCGACCCGAGCTAACAGGGCTCCGAGAGAGTCATCTAAAGCCGCGTATAAAGCATCGCGGTCTACTCGAGACCTGGGCCGCTAAGACAGGAGGTGTCATTAAATATTGTTTAATGTCTTCGAAGGCCTTCTCGGCATTTCTCTTCCCAAATAAATTTGGCGTTCTTTTTAACTAGTGCCGAGAAAGGTCGACACCTACCCGACAAGTTCGAGATAAAGCGTCGAAGATATGCCAACTTCCCTCGAAAAGATCGTAGTTGTTTTAAGGTTTTGGGAGGCGGCATTTCTAAGATAGCCTTTAATCTTTTCCGGTCGATTTCAATTCCACGATGTCGGACAACGAATCCTAAGAATTTCCGGAGGTGACGCCGAAGGCGCATTTTAAGGGATTCATCTTAAGGTTAAATTGCCTTAATCGTTCGAAAACAATTCTCAAATCATACAAGTGGTTGTCCTTTACTTTGCTTTCGATGACCACATCGTCCACGTAGCATTCGACTCGATTGTGGATGAGATCATCAAAAATTCTTGTCATCGCTCTCTCGGTAGGTCGCTCCCGCGTTCTTCGCTCCGAATGGCATCACCGTGTAAGCAATATACTCCGATCGGCGTTCTGAATGCTGTAAGCTTTTCATCTTCTGGAGACATTTTTATCTGGTTGTATCCTGAAGATCCATCCATGGATGAGAATATTTCATGTGTCAAAGCGATGTCGATCATTAATTCTGAGATCGGTAGAGGGAATTCATCTTTTGGACATGCCTTGTTTAAATCTCTGAAATCCACACAAATTCTGATCCGACCATTCTTCTTCGACCGGTACTACATTGGCTAACCAAGTCGGGTATTGTTCTTCACGGACAAATTTAGCGTCTATTAGCTTTTTAACTTCAGCTATGAGTTGTTGTTCAATTTCTAGACGCATTCTTCTCGGGACCTCGTCCGATCGGGACCGAAGCAGGATCCACTCCTAGCTTGACGGACCGCGACCTCCGGAGCTAATCCCGGCATCTCATCGTAGCTCCAAGCAAAACAGTCTTTAAATTCCATTAATAACTCGATTATTTCTTCGTAGTCTTCTTTATCGAGTAAGGAGCTAACAATGGTAGGTCTATGCTCTTCGCTAGTACCTAAGTTAACTTCCGTTAACTCATCTATCGTAGATTTAATTTCTTCTTCGAATTCTGTGGAGCGTCTCCAATTTGTAAATCTTCAAATTCTTCCGTAGTTTCCATGCAACTTTCATTCGACTCGCAAGTGACAACCAAGCAAAATTCGCATCGTCAACCGATCCTACCGTGCCGAATCCGAGACCATGCTTTCGAATCGTGACGACCGGAGTTATTCCATAAATTTTCAAAATGTTGTGATCGACCTTTGTCCATTGTCGAGGTAAGAAACCACGCCGAATTAAATTTCGAACACAGGGAGAGTACCACTCAAAAGGTAATTCCATTAATTCCGATGAAGTGATATCTTCAAATTGTACATTATTTTCAGCTTTGGAGGAAGGAGCACCACAGTAGAATTTGATCGGCTTTGCACCGCCGCTACGTACCTCTTTGACCACCATACCCTCGATCTTATTAGAATGAATCGGGGTCGTGGTCATAAGTATGTACATAGTGGTTAATCTTCTCGTACATCGATTTGTATTCTTCGTTCTTCTCATCTTCGAGAGAGATTTTGAATTGCGGCTTCTTCCGACTTATTGTCGCCGCTTCTTGTTCGATCTCTTTTTCTTCTTCGAACTCGTCTTCCCAATCAACATCGATGATCGGGTTTCATCCGTCCAACTCGTCCTAACGTCTCTACCACGACCTCGTCCCCGCCTCGACCTCGGATGCGAGTCGTGGAGAAACCTTCACCATCTCGCCGTAAGGGAGTGGTGAGTGATCGTTGGACTAGAACTTCAGTGTTCTTCGTTGTCCCGAACTTCTTTCGCTTTATTCGTTATGGTATCTCTCGGAGAAGATTGTTTTCTTCGGAGGTGCATAATAAGTCGCATCTTCATGGATTCCAATTTCATGTACGGAGAATGGTCGTAAGTCACCTTCGATGCACTCGTTCCCCTCCATCGTAGTATTCGATGCACCGATGTAGAGATGATGGTACCATCCCGTTTTCATGTATCCATGGTCGGCCCAAGAGAGCGTCGAACGACGTTTCGAATCAATTATGTGAAATTTTGCGGTCGTCTTTGCTAAGTCACTCGGTCTTCATTAGTAGCGTTATTGATCCGAGGGCTCTTTCTCCTTTCTCGGTCGAATCCTCTTAATAACATTTTGTCGGCTTCGAGCTCACGAGCATCAATTTCCAAATATGCTAGTGTTCGAAGACTAATTATATTGATTGATGCTCCTGGATCCACCAATACTCTGGAGAGTGTAAACTTCCCGATTGTAACTGAAATGTACAACGGTCGGTTGTGGTCTGTTATCCCTAGTAGAAGGTCATTATCCGTGAAGGTAACACCTCGTTGTTCCTTTAACGAGCAAACCTCATCTAAAGAATCTCCGACCATTTAAGCTAAGCAAATTTCTGGATCAAGTAAGGCCTTGATCAAAGCTTCTCTCATCTCCTTCGATAAGATGAGAGCGTCGTAGATGCTCGCCTGTCGGTAGTTTCCTAAGATGGGCTAGCACGTTGTAGTCCACTTTATTTTCATGTGTCTCGCTTCTTCTCGAATGAGTATTTCTTCCGCCGGGTTGGTTCTTCTTGAACAACCACCTGCTTCCCTTTCGTCCTTTCGGACCCATTCTCGGAGGTAAAACTCTTCCACTTCTTAAGTTAACTTCGTAATTTCTTCGACTCTAGTGTCGGGCTTGCCGGTGTTTCTTCGAATCGAATGACGAGTTCTTCCGGATTAGCCTTCGTAGTCCGAAGGCTCTAATTCTATCGTGACCGGAGCTCCTCGAAACTCGCAAATAGATTCGTTGCTTCGTCGAACTCTCGTAGCCTCCTCGATGGATGTCTTCTTCGTCATTGTGATCGTCGAGATTGTGTATGATTCGAGAATTGTCATTGGTATCGAAATCGATGTCCGGATTGTCGCTAGTTACGTAATCGTTAGAAACAGTCAAAACGTAGCCAACGCCATCACCCTTATCATTATAAGATCCCACCGAAGTGAGCAGATAATCATACAGAGTCAGAGGTTCGAGGGATTTCTCCTCCGAATCCGAAACAACTATCCTAGGATAAGCAGCCCCTAGTCTAGCCTTAGGAGCCTCGGTCTTCTCTTCTTCATCAATTTTCTTCTTCTCTTCAATCGTCTCCTGTTGAGGTGGTTCTTCTATCGCAAGTGATAAGTGCCGACTCGACAGTGTTTCGAACTCGAATCGAAGCTCGCACCGAAGCGGCTCGGATGCCGTCTAAAATCTTCTTCGAAGACCTCGTCCAAGCGGTAGTCCATCCATCGTCAGCTGTATAGGGATCTATCGGAACGATGAGATTAGCCGAGACAACATCGATGGAACCTCCTTTCCGAGGTTCCTTCATGTACTCCTTCGGATTGTTATATTCCCTTTCCAAAGGTTGTCATCGAGCCAACTCTTGAAGGTAATGCAATCTTCTATCTTGTGTCCAAGCATCCGATGGTAAGGGCAAAAGTTGGGATCACCTTTCTTGTTGACTTCTTCTCGGTCTCTTAGGCTCCGGCAACTGGAAATCCGGAGTCTTCATCGACTACGGAACATTTTCGGCATCGCCTCATTCTTGAATGGATATTCCCCGCTCGAAGCTCCCTTAATGTACGTTGCGGACGAGGCGGCTGTTCATATCGTGGAGATGACCGATAGCCGGGCCTGGGGCTGTTGGCAATTCCGTCGAGGTCGTCGCGGTCGTTCGACGATATTTGTATCCGTTGCTTGCCTTTGTCGACCGCCGCAATGATCCCGAATTTCTTTTCAAAAGTCTTCACAGTGCTTTTGCTTGTTCGTCTTGTCGGCGAAACTTAATTGCTTCGCCTCCTTTGCAAGCTCCCGGCCTTGCTTAACAACTTCTCGAAAGTCTTAATAGTGAATCCTTTCGAGGAGAAGTGCTATCGGCCGTGAATGCTTTTAAGTAAGATGCCGATCGCATGCCGTTCTTGTAATTGTGGTTCACACTTCATACTTAGATTTCTCCATCGAAGTATGTAATCCACCAAAGTTTCATTCGGCTTCGCTTCTCTACCACTAAATCACCTATAGCGGATGTGGTGTCGAGCTCCGCGAATCGCTCGATGAAGAGGTTTTCTAGTTCCGAGAACGACTTCACCGAACCATTTGGTACTCCCGCATACCAATCAAAGGCGATCCCTCGACAAGCCGCCGACGAACCGTCGAAGAGTAATGCATCGCTCCCGCCGCATTGCAACAACCGGCACGAAAGTGTGCAACATGCCGTCTGGGGATTCCCGCTTCCATCAAAGGTCTCGAACAGAGGTGGTACGAAGCCTTTGGGTAATGGACGGCGTCGAATTCTTCCGGTATGGTCTACCCGTCCGAATGGATGTCCCGCTCTTCGATTGTGCTAAGGCTTCTCGCACCCGCTCGTTCCACCAAGCTCTTGATATCTTTTTCTCGGAATCATGCTTCGTGTTGTATCTTTCTTTAGCCGATCATCCCCGTTGACGGATGTAATCTCCTTTCCTCCGTCCACAATGTGAATGACCTCCGGGGCGTCTCTCTTGGGGTCGCACTCGACTCCGGAGAGTGGCTAGGGCTACGCCCATCTCTTCCATTCTTTTCGCCATTCGGGCGATCGTATCATCTTTCTCTTGAAGCCGTCTTCTCATCACTTCCGACTCTCTCTTCTCGTGGCCGCAGGAGCACCTCGTGAAGCCGGCGAAGCTCGTGTTTCGACCATGTTGATTTCTCGCATACTCATCATCCATGAATTCCGATGAATCAATCTCGTCTCCCGAATTTCTCTCTCTTTCTTTTGCTAGTCGTCGAATATCGCTCCTCAACTTTTCCATAGCGTCCTCTAGCGGTCCTTTCCGTGCATCCTCGCAGCTTGTCGTGTGATAGCCGCCGGTTCCCTTCTCACGAGTCCCCTTTACCGCAGAGGGCGCTTTCTTCGCATTCAAGTCTCCTCGACGAGACTTTCCTTCTCGAGTCGTTGTTTCAATCTTAGCTTGTCCAAGAATGGGATGCCATACCATCCTTCTAGCAGCAGAAGGTCTCAGGACCGTATGGTCCGTCACCCAAATGTCGGAAGGTGGTATCCTCCCTAATCCGCAACCCCGAAACAACGATGAAGCTGACTAGCCTTCATCCTTTTATTCGCTTTTCCGTAACGATGGCAGTGTTCTACTCGTGGCCCAAGACGGATTTGACTCGGCACCCGCCCTATCCTTCTTAGAATCTCCGATACGGGCATTTCTCTTCTTTGCTAGCTTCTCGATCACAGTCCGTAATCGGGCAAATGGCGTGATCCTAGCCCTTTTCATTCTCGTCGTCGTCGTAGTACGCCGGTCGAGGTAATGTAGAAACAATCTCGCGGACATTTTCCTCATCACCGCGGCGGAAAGGGGGTGGAATCTACTTCCTTCCAAAAAGGTGTATCTTCAGCAATGGTATGTATTCAGTAGTGGTGTGTACTCGTGATTTCGGAATTTCCTCCAGAAAGCAACTTCGGCAGCCTCCGGCCTTCCCGGCAATCTTCCTACTTCGTTCCTTCTTCGGGTCCGTGTTAGTGATGGAATTCTCGAGCTGGACCCGATTTCAAAAACGTAGGTCTCACAGAAATGTCCGTACCCTCCACGGTAGCAGGTTCGCCATAGTTCCGGATTTCCTTCCCTTTAATCCGGCATGCCTGGGCAGTGCAGAGACAACTAGACCAGCTGGGGTAGCAAGAATGATCCTCCCGCGGACAAGAAGATTCTCTCGAGCTGGAATCTTTGCAGTGGCGGAAACTCTCGAGTCGACCAAAGGTCGAACTCGATCAACGGCTTCTCGCCTTCGGATACTTTGTTTGTCAATGCGAAAAGGGAAACGTCGGTGATCTCGACATTTGTGTTCTCGAATCCTCGTCCAAACCGGATGATCCCATCGTCGGGCAGACTCATCCTTGTAAACAACGAAGTCCAAGTCCATCGGTGAAGGAGAAAATCAGCTTGGGGCTTCCATTTCTGCAGGCAGCATTCCGATCGTCGGACCTAAGTTATGCTTCTTCTCATCAGGACGAAAAGAAAGGAATCGAAAAGAGTCCGAACACATTCTTGTTCATGTATTTATAAGAAGAAGTTATTTGTTAAAAGAGTCATTCATTAGAGGGTTTGTTTATTTAGAACGAAATGTTCAAAGGTGTAGAGAAGTAATGAATCTGATTCAGAGTTGGAAAGGAAAAGAAAGTCTTATGCAAGACTTCTCGACTCGGAGGATCACTCCTAAACTAACACCTATCGGGGTCCACCCCACCTCGTAAATGAGGTAAAAGGATCTCGAACCTCTCTCGTTTAGGGGTGTCTAAACAAAGGCTCCTAAATCCGAGAGAATGTCGGCTATACTTGTTCAAGGTAGAAATAAACATAGTATTCCAACCGAAAGAAGGGTAGTTTGATCCACAAGGGACATGTATACACTACCGATTTTTGAAAGCGTAATTATCCGATTATAATGGAGAGAGGAATTGTTCTCAGCTGAGTCGCCGTAAATCGTCTCGCATATTTTTATAGGTCGTGTGTTTTATTTTGAAAAGGGGGTCGCCTAACGGAAATTGTGCGGCAAATTTTTAATTTAATTTAAATAAATAATTTGAAAAGGAGTATTTGATTTTGAAAATAATTTTAAATTTTAAGATTTTAAGATATGAAATCAAACCGATCTCACATCCCAAATAGTTTATATAAACGAGCACCGCACCACAAACCGTGTATCTATCCCTAAGAATAGACACACCGCTCGATGATGGAACTCGATTAAATAAACTAGAAGATTTGTGACATCCGCTTGTCTCGCGAACCAATTTTATAAGCCGACAAATTCCCCCGTTTAATATGAAAAGCATTAAACAGGTTTATATTACCTCGGGTTCTTTAAAATTCCCTATAAGGGCAAGCCCCTATAGCTAATTACATCTTAAGTGACGGAATCACCTAAGAAAACTCTCGATAATAATCAATAATTCTCGCTCTCAAGAATTTCAAAGTTTAAGTTTTCAAAGGATTGAATTTTGAAATTTCAATAGGAATGGATCAAATTTGGAAAATTTTATTTTGGGATTTCAAAGGAAGAAAGGTAGGAGAAATTACGGATTCGAAGCGAACTTCGGTAATTTCCCGACTATCCTATTGTTTGGCTTCGAATTTAGGAAGATCCTAATATCTATTTAATGTTTTGATCTCGCCAATTTTAATTAATTAGGACTTATATTTATATGATAGAATCACATAAATAGCCTCGAAGTTGCGAGGGTTCATGTCGTATCAAACGACTACCTCGAATCCTAAGACCTAGCTAGGGCTCAATTTACATGACATGATCATACAAATGCCTAACGAAGAGTCGAGGATTTATGTCGCACTAGGCAAACTAACCTCGAGATCCTATGGCTTAGTTATTTAATTCTAAGAAGGTTTTGTCGAAGTAGCACTCGTGTTTTGCCGATGACGATGGTCGTGCCGCCCACCATGCTCCGAGCTCCTTGTCGTTGCAGAGGTTTAATTTTAGAAGTCATAAATCGAGAGATGAGAAAAGTGTTTTGGTTTAGAGAAAATCTTAATTTCCAAGTGCTTTTGTGTTTTAGTTAAAACAAATCTTAAAGTCGATTATAACGACACCGGCTAAGATCCCACTGCTCCATCCTTCCGCATCGTTATTTTTATCGGATTCACTTAGTCCGTATGAATTTGCTAAACTCAACTAAATGAGTTCCACACTTTCATTTAGACCGTGGAAATCCCGTTAGCAACACGTAGGTTACATCATCCGAGGTATTCCCGATCATCCAACATGACGTTTTAATTTAGTTGTAATCGTAGTTTTGTGTTCCGTTTGTGATTAAATTTTGAGTTGTTTTATATTTTGAAATGTCGTGGCGGTGAATTTTATCTTGCAATGACTTTTTACTTAGTTTTGGTTTCAGCTTTAGGGACTATCCTAAAGGTGTGGGTTTTCATGCAACAATTTGTTTATCATGCAAGAAAAGTAAGTACGATGCGATTAAATAAATTGCAATAAAGTAAATTGCAATAAAATAAAAGCGTACCTGGAGGGTCTTCCCGTCATCCCAAGCTGCACTTAAAACACAATTAGAATATTTAAGCAAGTTCCTAGTAAAGCTAAGGGAAGGGTTATGGTTTTCTACCAAATTCCTAATCCTATAGCTAGTCATTTCCTATGACGTCTAGTGTCCTCGTGTTTTAGTTCGAGGACGATTTTCTTCATCAAAGAATAATTAAGTTCAGTTGTTCTTATAAACATCCTATCACATTGAGAAAGTGTTTAAGAAGAATCTCAAACATCTTTTCAATATTGCTAGAATTGTTTTAAGTCCAAATGAATTTAATCATACAAATGAATTAATCGTCCGGGAATTCAAGTTTTGTTGTTATCTTACTCAGTGAACTAGGACATTTGAATATCCTATAAGTGGAGTAACATTTCATTTAATGTTCTATTTAGGAGTTATGATAATAAAAGTTTTCGAGGGCAAATTGGTGTTCCAATGATTTGTGATTTAGTTTAACTTCAGTTAAAGGGTTTAAATTTGGAATAATGTTCAAGTTGTTTTATATTTAATTTCTTTATGTCTTAGGTGATGTTATTTAATTCAATTTAATTTAACTTTAATTTAATTTAATTTAGTTTAGTTTCAATTTCGATTCAATTTAACTTGATTTTAATTTTAACATTCGATTATTTAATTTAATTTAATTCAATTTAGTTTGATTTATATGAATTAATTTAATTTAATTTAACTTGATTTAATTTAATTTAATTTATTTATTTAATTTAATTTAATTTGATTTAATTTTAATTTAATTTAATTTAATTTAATTTAATTTAATATGTTTTAATTTAATTTAATTTAATTTAATTTAACATTTTTTTAAAATTTAATTTAGTTTAATTTAATTTAATTTAATTTATTTATTTATTTTAATTTAATTTACTTAATTTGTTTGATTTAATTTAATTTAACCTTTAATTTAATTTTATTTTTAATTTTAATTTAATTTAAAATTTAAAAAGAGTTTAATAATTTAACTTTTTAATTTAATTTAATGATTAAATCCTTTAACATTTTAAAAACTTAAATTTGAATTATCATTTTAATTAAGAATTAAATATTATTGAGATGATTAATTTAGGGATTTTTAAATTAAAGAATAAATCTCTTCCAAATAATATCCCTATTTTAATAATTCCAATTTTATTATTCTTCCAAATTTAATCAATTATTTAATTAAGGTTTATCTTAATTATCTTCAAATTGTTTAGTAGGTTTCTACCCTTTAATTATTTAAGTTTCAATCATCCAAATCAGATTAGGATCAAATATTTTACTTGTTAATTTTTTATTAAACCTAAAGTTTTAATTAAGGATTAAAATTTTAATTACCATTTTGCCCTTCAAGCTTAATAATTTCATAACTCACTAAATTGAGCTTAAATGAACTTGAAATTTTTATGTGACTTCACTCATATGCCAATAAAGACATGAGAGGAGAAAATGTGATTTTTCTGTATTTAATTTATTTACATAATTATTTTTGGTGGAAAATATGAATTTCCAAGGAAAATTTAATAATATGACCAAGGGAAAGTTTCTGTGATTAAGAAAATTATGGGACATTCCTGATGACCAGAGGACCACTTGGACCAATTTTGGTGATTTTTTGAATTATATTATTTTTATTATAATTAGTTTAAGTTTTGGAGTATTAATTAATTTAAAAATAAAATAAAGGTTGAAAAATGAAATTTATATTTTTTAAAAATCTCTCTGATATCAAGGAAATCAGAGAATCAATTTTTGCAATTTTCTTATTTTTCTTTGATTTATTATAATTATTTTAATGGAAGTACTAGAAAATACATTTTTTAAATTTTAAAATTACCCTAGGGCTTTAAAATTTAATATCTCATCATAGGGACCTAAGAAAAATATAGGATTTGTTCCTAAGTGATTAAAATTCAAAATGTGACATTTTGGTGAATTTTATTATTTTTGTGATTTTTATTATTTTTAAATTATTAAAAATACGAAAATAATGCAAAAAATCAACTTTTTTAGAAAATTGAAATTTTAATTTTCTTAAATTCCCCTGATATCAGAGAGGCTCCAAAACCAATTTGGTGAATTTTTGAAAGGTATTTTGAAAGTTATGAATTTTTAAAGTTTAAAATGGCTAAATGGCTTAATCAACCCATTTAGTAGGGCTAACCAAGTCCAATTGACTTTAAATTTTTATGGTGGGTTCCTCTGATCCTAAAGGTCAGTGGAGAATTGATTGCAAGTCAATTTGATATATGGTTAACTCTAATTAATTAAGGAGTTATTTTGAGTGTTTAAGCCAATTAGGGTTATTTTAAATAAATTAATCCAAAAACTATTTTTCCTGTGGTCCTCTCGGTCATAAGAGACATCACCAAATTTTCCTAGAATTTATTTCACAACATGCTAATTATTTGAATTAAAATACTTAAAACAACAACATGAATTTGAAAAATCAATAACTTTTCATAGGGATGGCCTCTGACTTTGGAAAATTCAGGGAATGTTCCCAAATTCAGAGGCTTCAAAAGCCCTATGGTCTCATGCCAT
Organism: Papilionanthe hookeriana x Papilionanthe teres; assembly: GCA_022702705.1. NCBI lineage: Eukaryota > Viridiplantae > Streptophyta > Magnoliopsida > Asparagales > Orchidaceae > Papilionanthe > Papilionanthe hookeriana x Papilionanthe teres. The sequence continues at coordinate 165,194,612 of CM040425.1, forward strand.
GGTGAATTTCCTATATGCATGGAGAATTAAAACAATGCAGAAGGTAAATAAATCATTAAAAATAAAATACTTGATGAAATTAAATAATTTCTTTTCCACATTATTCTCCTCTGTTCACTGAGCAAGAGGGTATTTTTATTTTATTTTTCTGATTTTCCTACACAAAGTTATGCATTTTTGAAGTTTAGGGGAATTAAATAAATCAAAAATACCCTAATTTTCTATTTATCCACGAGGCGCCGCGTCAACCTCGGCAGCTCCGAAATGCAACGCGGCGCGTTCTGGTTCGACGCCGCCATCTGACTCAGCGCTCCAGGGCCCCGCCGTGTCGTTCCATCTCCCCGATCCGACGCGATCCTGGCCGTCCGTCCTCGCGTGTATTAAATGGACGGCATCCGTTCATCGTCCCCAAGCGTCCTCACCCGAGAGCCGTCCACACTAAATCCCTAATATCTCACTCAATACTCAATGGATTTTCGTGTTCTTATGCTCTATGGATTCGTCTTGAAGAGACGAATACATCTATACGGTTATCATGCATTGAAATTAAAGAATTTGAAATAGAGAATCTCCAGAAGCTCGGGATGAAGAATTAGCTCATACCTTTGCTCAAAGAAGTGTGTCTTCAATCTGAGGGTTGTGTCACCTTCGATTGGATCCCATCAAGCTCCAGATGAAGTCTCCTGGTCAGATGAATCACCTAGGTATGATTTTGACCACAGCCGATCACAAAGCTTGGAGGCTGGAGCAACTGGGTGGCCTCGGAGAGGGGCTTTTGCTGCGGACTCCTTCCCTCGGTCCGAGTGAAGGTGTAGGACCAATCAATTCGAGGATTGATCCACCGTGGAAAAGTGTCCCGGTTTTGGGTGGAAATTTGGCCGAGAAATCGGGCTCGTTGGTGGGGATTAGGGCAAATTGTCACCTGGGGATCAACCGCTCTAAGTATGGAGAGTGTTCTGGAACAATTTTAGCGGTGGTTTCGCAAGGTCCGGTTCAAGCACCTCTCATGGCCGAGAGGGGTGGTGTTTAAATAGGAGAGGGTGGAGGGCCTCCCGGGAGAGTTAGGGCTCGGGATCAGCCTGCTCTCGGCAAGAGAAGAACAGCTGCAATGGCCACTCGGGGATGGGGCAGCTCAGCAGTGAGAATTCCAAGTTCGGGCTCACATGCGAGCTCTCGACCTGGTGGTTTCCGGCGGCCGTGGTGGTTGGCCGGCCGTGGTCAGGTCACCCTCAAGGTCGTGGAGGTCGTGGTCGGGGCTTAGTGCAATCAATTGGCCATGGACATTTGTAAAGGAGTTGAATTGAAATGGAATGTGGGAGGCCTATTTTGGGTCCAAATGGGTCAACCCACCTTTGGGCTTGGTTCACCTCCCCATGGCCGATTTGGGCCGAGGGAGGATCAGATGGATCAGCTAGGAAAGGGTGGAGAAGTCACCATTCATTAATATTTTGATTAATCATGGATTAAGGCGAAGCATTAAAAGGGTTAAAACCTTTTTAAGGGGGCTTAAAAGAGACTCCTCCTTTTGCCATTAATGGCTTGATCACATGTCAAACCTTCCATGGCTTCATGTGGCTTGTCCATGGCTTGCATGGCTTGTCTTTGGCTTGGGAAAAGCTTGGTCAATTTCATGAAAATGGATTTTAGAAATTTTTGGTAATTTGATGGGAATTTGTATGAAGCTTGATTTGGAATGGTTTAATGATGATTTTGAAACTTAGGGGTGATATCAATTAAAGGTATGATGAAAAGAAATTGCCATGTGGGCTTTAGGGCCAATTTTGGGCTTTTGTATTTGGTGAAAAATGGGCTTTTAAAATTGTTTAGGAGAGTGGGCTTTTGGATTTTAAAATGGATTTTAGGATGAAATTTTGGCAAAGGCTTGGGCCAAATAATTGTTGTGTTTAGCTCATAGATGTGTAATGAGTGACTTGGAGCAAATTGGGAGTGATTTGGGTTTGAATTGGGTTGAATTTGGGCCTCTTTGGTGAATGGGCCAATGTAGGTCAAATTGGGCTAACTTGGGCCAATGTTGGGCTAGGGTTGAAATCGATGTAAAATTAATGTTGGGAAATGTTTATGGGAGTGTTTCAAAGAGGTTTTGACTTTGGTTGGGCTTTGATTTTGGGGTTTGGGCTCATTTGGGTTAGGTTTGAGTTTAGGTCAAAATTGGGCCTTTTAGCTTTGGGTTGAATTTGAGTGGGGTTTGGGCCTAAATTTTGGGCAAATCATGTTAGTGTTTCGTTTGTGGGGATTCTAAGGAAGGTTTAGAAAATATTTGGGGTTAATTGGAGTTGAATTGGGTGAGTTTGGGTTAGGTTTGGGTCATGGGTCCAAATTGGGCTTTAAGGCCAGAAGTGAAATTGGATCCAAATGTCAATCAAATTGGACTTCGATTTGGTCTAGATTGGTGTCGGGAATGTCGAATTGAAGTTTAGACATTGGGTTCAATTGGGTAGGTGGTTGAAATGGGTTCACTGGTTAAATGTGGGGGTTTTGACAAAAGTGGGGTAAATTGACAAAATTGGCCCATGGTGTAGTTGAACAAAATGAAATTGGGAATATTTTGGATTTTCTGGAATTTTCTGGGAATTTTCTGAATTTTTTGGATTTTTGGGTCAAGAGGGGTATTTTGGGTATTTGGAGGGTATTGGGAGGTATTTTTGGAATTTTTGGTATTTTTTGGTATGGATGATCAATTTGAGTAATGTGGAAATGTTTATGAATGGTTTTGAGGAATTTTGGGTAATTTAGGTGATTTTGGAGGATTTCAAGGGTATTGGGTAGGCTAGGCGGGTGTAGGGTCCCGGGGGTCAAAAATTGAAAATTTGGAAAATTGAAGATTGGGTAAATGTAAGTGGAATAAAATCATTTTGGTTGAGCCATGAAGCCATATCAAGCCCTCATGAGCCATGAAGGGGCTCATTTGAGGCATCCACTATGTTGTTCCTAACCCTCTTAGCCAAGGGCTTTAGGGGTTAAGGACCATCCATGTGAATCACCTACATGAGTCAGGAGGTCAAGTTGGGTATGGGTGTGGTTTTAGGAGGTGGTGTGCAAGTGTAGTGTATAAGTGTAGTGTATGTGTAAGTCAGCCCTTCACTGCACCAGTGCCACCTGTAGGCGCTCTAAGGCCAAAGAGTCCTATAGGAACCTATCTTTTAAACTTCCACATTTGATTTCAACCCTCTAGGTGATTAGGGGTCTATAGTCAAGTTTGTGGAGTTCGCAGGGAGTTAAGAAGTGGTTTGAAATTCTAGGTGGTGGGTCCCAATTTTAGTCCTCTAAGACAGTCGAAGGAAAAGCCTAAGGCTAAATCCTAAGTACTAAAAAGAAGAAGAGAAGACCTCATCAAAAATGAGGTCAACACCCCCATAAACAAAACACTAACTTGATTTGCCCAAAATTTGAACCTAAAATCCACCCAAACCTAACCCAAAACCAATACCCCTTAAATTGACCTAAGCCCAAGCCTAACCCAAATGGGCCCAAATCCTAAAATTAGAGCCCAACCAAAGTTGGAAACTCTTTGTGACACTCCCATGAACATTTTTCAACATTAATTTTACATCAAATCCAACTTTGGCCCAACCTTAACCAATGTTAGCTCAATTTGGCCCACCTTGGCCCCTTTACCAAAAGACCCCACATTAAACCCAATTCAATTCAAAATCACTTTAAACTTGTTCCAAACCACTCATGACAAATGCCTAAACCAATTGAAACATTTATTTGACATGGTCCTTCACAAAATTTTCATCCAAAAGCCCATTTTAAAATCCAAAAGCCCGCTTCCTTAAATCACTTTAAAAGCCCACCCAAGGCCATTTCAAAAGCCCAAGTTTTCAATCCAAAGCCCACATGAAATTTCTCTACATCATCCATTTAATCAAAATCACCCCTAAGTTTCAAAATCATCATTAAACCATTCCAAATTAAGCTTCATAAAAATTCTCCACCAAAGTACTAAAATTCCTAAATTCTACTTCCATGAAATTGACCAAGCTTTGCCCCAAGCCACATGGAGCCATGAAGCCATGCATAAGCCATATGCAAGCAATGGGAGTCACTTTCCACCTCACCAAGCCATTGATGGCAAGAAGAGGGGGGTCTTTCTTAAACCTTCATTAAGCATTTTTAACCTCATCCATGTTTACACTCTAAACTAAGCTTAGCCACCTCACATTGGAAGGAGACTTCACCACCCCTTCCAAGCTGACCTAAATGATTCTTTTCAGCCCAAAATGAACCTCTCCCCATTCTATTTCAATTCAGCCCCTATACACTTGGCCAACTCCAATTGACTTCACCAAATTCAAGCTCTGACCCTCCTGAGCAGGATGGTGACCTGACCCTGGCCGGCCAGCCACCATAGCCGCCAGAAACCACCAGGCCGAGAGGCTTAATTTGAATCAAAATTCGATTTGAATTAGTCGAGCTGTCCCATGTCCAATGGCCATTGTAGGCTGTTCTTCCCTTACCACCGAGCGGTGGATCCGAGCCATTAACCCCCACAGGAGGCCCTCGAGCCACCTCTGTCTAAACCCACTCACCTCTCGGCCAAAGAAGGAGATGAACCGGACCTTAAGGAAACTTCTGCCAAAATTGCTCCGGGACCTTCTCCTAACCCGGAGCGAGTTGATCCCAGGTGTTCCTTTGCCCCAATCCCAATTAACGAGCTCGATTTCGAGTTGAAAATCCACCCAAAAAATAGGACACTTCACCACGGTGAGCCAATCTCCAAATTGATTGGTCCTACACCTTCACCGGACCAAGAGGAGAAGTTCCCCAGCAAAAGCCCCTCACCAGGCCAGCCATTGCGTCCAGCCTCCAAGCTTTGTGATCGGCCTTGGTTACTTTCATACATAGATGATTCCCTAGAGCCAGAGACTTCATCTGGAGCTTTCCTGGACTGAATCGAACGTGACACAACTCTCAGATCGAAGCTTCACTTCTCTGAGCAAAGGTATGAACTCACTCTTCCTCCCGAGCTTCCAGCGATTCTCCATTTTTCTTAGGTTAGTTTCATAGCCTTTAAACCATATGGATGTGTTCGTCTCTTCAAGACAAATCCATAGAGCATAAGAACACGAAAATCCATTGAGAATAGAGTGAGATCTTAGGGTTTTAGTGTGGACGGTCACGGGTGCACACCAGTCGTAGACGATCACCAGGAGCCGTGGGATCGCGTGTATCGAGCGGACGGTCGAGATCAAGTTGGACGGCTCAATAGTGCATGAACCTCGAGATGCGTGGCTACTGACTCAAGTGGCAGCGTCGAATGGGAGTGCGACGTGTGGGCTTTCGATCTGCCGTATGTTGACGCGGCACTGAGTCGGATAAGTAGGAAATTAGGGTATTTTTTGAATTATTTAAATATCAGAACTTCAAAAATTCATATCTTTGCATAGAAAAATCACAAAAATAAAAGAAAAATACTCTCTTGCTCAGTGAACAGAGGAGAATAATGTGGAAAAGAAATCAAGTTAATTGGATGAGTATTTTATTTTTAATAATTTATTTACTGTTTTTCAGTATTTTGATTCTTCATTTGCATAGACAATTCACCATGGCATGAAACCATAAGGCTTTTAAAGCTTAAAATCTTGGGAACATTCCCTAATTTTTTCAAGGTCAGAAGCCATCTCTGTGAATAGTTATTGAATTTTCAAGTTCATGTCACAGTTTTACGTATTTTAATTCCAATAATTAGCATGTTGTAAAATAAATTCTAGGAAAATTTTGTGATGTTTCTTAGGACCAGAGGACTCTATAAAAAATATATTTTGAGTTAATTCATACATAGTAATCTTAATTGGCTTAAACCCCTAAAATTGAAATTTATTTAATTAGGGTTAACCAAACATCAAATTGACTTGAAATAATTCTCCATTACTCTTTAGGGTCAGAGGAAGCTTACATAAAATTTTGAAATCAATTGGACTTGATTAGCCCCACCAAATGGGTTGATTAAGCCTCATAAGCAAAATGAAACTTTAATTGATTAAATGATTTAGATTTTGAAAAGAATATATTTAAATTTGGATTATTAAAATAGGGATATTATTAAGAGGATATTTATTCTTTAAATTTAAAAATCCCTAAATAAATCACTTTAACAATATATAATTCTTAATAAAAAATTAAAATAATAATCCAAATTAACAATTAAAACTACAATTAAAACAACAACTAAAACTAAAATTAAAACTAAAATTAAATTAAAATTAAATTAAAAATTAAAATTAAATTAAAAATTTAAGTTAAATTAAAATTAAAATTAAAATCAAAATTAAAACTAAAATTAAATTAAATTTAATTTAAATTTAACTAAAATAAAATTAAATTAAAATTAAAATTAAATTAAAATTAAATAAAATTAAATAAAATTAAATAAAATTAAATTAAAATTAAATTAAAATTAAATAAAATTAAATTAAAATTAAATTAAAATTAAATTAAAATTAAATTAAAATTAAAATTAAATAAAATTAAATTAAAATTAAATTGAATTAAATTAAAAAATCATTTAACGACAAACCTAAATGAAAACATTAAGAATTAAATCTAAAATAATTTGAACACTATTCCAAACTTAAAATTATTAATTAAAACCTCATAATTAAATTAAAACACTTTAAACCATTAACTCAAACTTTCAATTAAAATTCTTGATAAACCAACTTCCCCTTAAAGGCTTTAATTATTATAACTCTTAATTAGAGTATTAAGTGAGATGTCACTTCATTCATCAGGTAATCAAATACCTAAGTTCACTGAGTAAGAAACAAAGTTTAATTAAACTCCTGAATGATTAATTCACCTGTTCAACTAAATTTACTTGGACTCAAAACAATCCCAGAAATATTAAAAAGATGTTTAGGACTCGTCCTAAGCACTTCCTCAATATGACGAGATATTTTAGAAGAACAATTGAATCTAATTATTCTTTGATGAAGAAAATCATCCTTAAAATCAAACCAAGAACCTAGACGTCATAGGAGATGACTAGTTATAGGATTAGGTATTTGGTAGACAACCAAAACCCGTCCCTTAGCTTTACCTAGGTATCTTTTGAAATATTTAAATGCCTTAACATGTGTTTTAAGTGCAGCTTGGGATGATGGGAAGTCCCTCCAAGTACGCTTTTATTTTATTCAAATCTACTTTATTGCAATTTACTTACATGCACTGTACTTTACTTTTCTTGCATGTTAAATAAAACTGTTGCATGAAAACCAAAACCTTTAGGGTAGTCCCTGAACTGAAACTGAAACTAAATCAAAAGTCACTGCAAGATAAAATTCACCGCCACAATATTTCAAAATATAACACAACTCAAAATTTAATCACAAATAGAACAACAAAACTACAATTGTAATTAAATTAAAATGTCTCGTTGAATGATCGGGAATACCTCGGTTGATGTAACCCACGTGTTGCTAATGGGATTTCCCACGGTCTAAATGAAAGTGTGGAACTCATTCAGTTGAGTTTAGCAAATTCATTTGGACTAAGTGAATTTGATGAGAATAACAGTGTCGGGATGACGGAACCGTGGGATCTTAATCGGTTTTGTTTAATCAACCTTAAGATTTGTTTTAATTAAGATATTAAAAACATTTGGATTTTAAGATTTTCTCTCAACCAAAACACTTCTCTCATCTCCTGATTTATGACTTCTAAAACTAAAACTCTGCAACAACAAGGAGCTCAAAGCATGGTGGGCAACTCGGCCATCGTCATCAGCAAAACCTGAGTCTACTTCAGCAAAACTTTCTTAGAATTAAATAACCAAGCCATAGGACTTTGAGGTAGTTTGCCTAGCGCAACATAAATCCTCAACCTTTTCGTTAGGCATTCGCATGATCATGTTATGTAAATTAAGCCCTAACCGGTCTTAGGACTCCGAGGTAGTCGTTTGATACGACATAAACCCTCACATCTTCAAGGCTATTTGTATGATCATGTCATACAAATATAAGTCCTAATTAATTAAAATTGGCAGGATTGTAATATTAAATAAACTCCCAAATTGAAGCCAAACAATAGGATAGTTTGAGAAGTTGCCAAGATTCTTCTTGGATCCTCAGCTTCTCCTACTTCTCTTGTTTTGGACTCTTAAAATAAATTGTTCCAAATTTGATCAATTCCCTATTGAAATTTCCAAAACTCAAATCCTTTGAAAACCAAAAACTTTGAAATTCTTGAGAGCAAAACCACTAATCATTATCAAGAGTTTTCTTAAATGATTCCCATCATTTAAGATGTAATTAACTATAGGGTCTTGCCCTTATATGGATCTTTATGAACCCAGGTAATATAAACCCTGCTTAATTTCTTTGTATTAAGCAGGGGAACTTTTTGGCTTATAAAATTGGTTCGCAGACCAAACAGATGTCAAAAATCATCTAGTTTATTTAATCGAGCCCCATCATCAAGCAGTGTGTCTATTCTTCGGGATAGATACACGGTTTGTGGTGTGGTGCTCGTTTATATAAACTATTTTGAGATGTGAGATCGGTTTGATTTCATATCTTAAAATTTTCAAACCTAAAATTATTTTTAAAATCAAATGATACTTTCCAAATTATATATATATATATTTTTAAATTTAATTTAAAATTTAAAATTTGTCGATAATTTTTGTAGGCGACCCCTTTTTAAAATACAACACATAACCTAAAAATATGCCGACACGACCTTCTGTAACCAAACCTTCCTCTTAAAATTTGGGACATTGAGACGGGGTGTCTTAGTGAGGACATCAAAGTAGCGAGGGGAAGTGTGCTCCCTATGGTATAAACCATGTACAAATGTAAACAAATTTCACTTATTCCTCCTGGTACTCTCAGACCCAGCCAAGATTTGACTGACCTACGTATTGTGAGCGTCGGAATGGTAGTAGTAACATCTATAGTAGTGGCATCAACATGTCTCCTCAAGCGATGTTTGATGGATACTAGGACAAACCTCTCTATTTTCAGAATTTCATACTTTATTTTAGGGGATATTGCACATCCTATCCTCTTGAGGAGCTGAGCAACTTAGCATCCTTCTGTTTCAGCTAATCTTCATAGAAAGGTGTGAACTCAGGTGATGGGTGTGATCCTCCCCCTCACCTCATCACGTGGTGACGGTAGCATGGTAGCAATCCTATGGAGGCTTTCATCTCCGGTAGTGTCAACTAATGGGTGGAACTTACACCCCTGAAGGAGAGGAGAGGCATCCGGGAAACCGAGTTCCTCCTATTGAGGGATCTCATCATTCACTGACCGACTTGTAACTTTTGCCATGGCAGCTTTGAGACTCCTATGATTGTGGTTCCTCTTTGGAGATTTAGTTGGAGGGGGAACCATGGAAGTAGAACCAATCTAAAAAACTGACGGCAGAACAAGAAAAGCATTGTCGAAATCTTCTTCATGTAGAGTTTCTCTCTATTTAGCAGACGGGAAAACAGGTGTGATAATGGGGAAACGGGTAGCGGTAGGGGTGAAAACTCTCCTGGGCATGGAGACGACATATTTGATGGGGGCAATAGAAACCTTAACCTTCCTAGCAGAAGGGAAATCCTCATGGGTGTTCAAGTTGAACTCAGTAGATGGTTCTTGAACTTCGGGATGGTAACTTTCGCGACCACGAACGTGGCTTTTACAAGTACAACTTCAAACACATTGAAGCGGGTCTTGAATTGAAACATTGATGCTGCAAGGCAGGCTTCACAAGAGGTGGGCAAGTTACATAGAAAGTCAGTGTAGGGGTTGAAATCTTTGACTGTCAAAGGGAAAAAACTTCCGAAAGTAAGCAAAAGCTTAAACCCTTTAATCATAGTGAAAACACTATGAAAAGGATATTTTTCTTATGATCTAGGCAAAATTCCATTTCATCTTGATATTTTATTATTTTTAGCTTTCTTTTAGACATGTTTGTTAAAATGAGTCATAAGACTTTAAGGCGGAATGAGCCAATCTGCTGATAGCAGAAATGAACCCGGGAGGCACAAAGAGGAGGTGAAGTGTGGGACCCTATCTGAGATCCCCTTCACGAAGCACATTACCTTGGCGAAACTCATTCACCAACACACTTATTAGGGGTCCGACCCCACAAAATAAAGAAAATTCTAAAAGGTTCCTGAACCCTTCTATTTAAGGATAGTTAAACAAATGGTTCTGAAATAGATGAATGTTGATCATACCAACCTAAGAAAGAAATGGGTAAAGTATATCAAAGAAAGAATGATAATATGGTTCTTTAGGGATGTAAACTCATTACCTATGTATGAATATAATATTTCCTGATCTTATTGAAGAGTGAAATAGTTCCTCAGCGGAGTCGCCGGAAAATTGTCGACCTTTGAATTGTTTGGAATTAAAAATTTGAAAAGCGTAAAATGTAGTTTTGTAAAACTGAGTTTTGATTTAATTTTATATATATGGATTTTTTTTTGAAAATATTATTTTAAATTTGAAAAATACAAGATCAAATCAATCTCATATAAATGATAGTCTAAATAATCGAGCACTTCATACAAAACATATATCTATCTCGAAGAATAGATGCAGGGCTTGGTGGTGAGGTTCGATCAAATGAACTAAATAACTCATGAAATTCATTTGTTCTACAAAAAATTTATATAAATAGACAATTTCTCAGGTCTTTAAGTTTCCTATTAGGGCAAGCCCCTAATGGTAATTACATCTTAGGTAGTCGAAGCCACCTAAGAAAAATCCTGATATAGATCAGGAAATATTGTGCTCATGACTTCCAAAGAGTAAGGTTCTTTAAGAAAGAGTGGCTATAGGAGATTCAATAGGTGAGTGGCACAAGCTGTAATATGAGATCCAATAGGTGAGTGGCTCAAATTCTGGAGCAATTTTTGTAGGAATCCAAAGGAAGGAGAGACTAGGGAAAAGACATAGATCCATAAGAGACCTTGCTATTTTTCTCGGACTATCCTATGGTTTGGATTTAATTTGAGATAGTTATTTGGTGTTTCATCCAACAAATTTTATTATTTAGGCATTACATTCATTTGATACTGATCATGTGAATGGCCAGGAAGATAGGAGGGTTTATGTCATACCTGATGATGACCTCGGAATCCAAAGACGAGTTAGGTCATATATTTCACAACATGGTCATGCAAAGGCCTAAAGAGATAAGGTGAGATTTTATGTTGCATTAGGATAGCTACCTCGGAGTCCTATGGCTTGTTATTTTAATTTTTAAAGAGTTTTGCTGTTGAAGATGGTTGTGCTGCCCACTATACATGGTCAAAGCTCCTCGTCGTAACAGGTTTTGTTTAAAGAAGGGTCAATTGGAAAAGAAAGAGAAGTATCATGTTTTGAAAGTTTTATATTGAGATGTCTTAATGTCTTATTTAAGGGAATATTAACGTTAATTATAGCGACACCAGTTAGGATCTTGCATTTCCCTCCTTACGACACCACTATTTTCTTCGGATTCACTTAGTCTGGATGAATTTACTAAACTCAACTTAATGAGTTTCATACTTTGACCTAGATAGTGGGAATCCCATTAGCAGCCGTAGGTTGTATCTTCCGAGGTATTCCCGATCATCTAATAGAGACGATTTAATTTAGTTGCAATTATATTTTTTGTTTCGTTTGTGATTAAATTTTGAGTTATTTTATGTTTTTATTGTTGTGGCCGTGAATTTTATTTTTTTTTTGTTTTAGTTTAGTTTTGGTTTTGGTTCTGTTGCTATCCTAAAAGTTTTAGTTTTTATGCAGGGTGAAATTGTTGTTTAACATGCAAGTTTGTATGCAAGCAATGTAAAGTATATGAAATACGAAAAGAAGGTACTATAAACTTGTAAAAGTGTACATGGCGAGTCTTCTCGTTCCTCCACCTTAAACTTTAGTATCTTTTCTTTGTAAACATTTATAATTTGTAGGAAAATAAAGCATATAGATATGCTTGTTACAAGCCTACCAAACCTTATGTCATAATTTGGTGGGTCCTACTTATTTATTTTAGAGATTTCTTCATTTAAAAAATATGATAGGTTTAAAAAATATGATAGATTTGTGAGAAGGGCCTAATAGATAACTAGAGATTTCACAATCCATTTGAGCTTCCTTGAGTTCATTTTGGACTTATTATAATTATTAAATGATTCATTTGTTTCATACCCATATGCTTAGCGCACCAATGTCTTAATTATCCCAACATGTGGGGTAAACATCACTTGATATTTCACTTAGGAATTATGTGAGTGGGGCCTTTAGAGCGAAGCCTAATTTCTGAAAGAATTTAATCAATTTTGATGGACTTGTAGTGTTTCAAAAGTGGTTTATGATTATTTGTGTTTTCTTGTCTAATCTTCATTAGTCAAACTTGATTAAGCCTAGTCTTTGTGATCACAAAAAAGTTAGGTTATATAATTATGATTATTATTATATTAGTGAACCTAGAAAAGTAAATTTAATATTTTATGAGTCATATTTTAATTATTAGAATTATTTTAGTTAAAAATTAGGGAATTTGCATTTTTAGCCTTTAAAAAATTGATTTTTTTAAAATTTAATATCTTCATTTATAGTGTTAAAAAAATTACCCCAATTGTTCCTAAAAGAATAGGAGACAATTTACAATATTTTTAACAATTTTATTAATTTTTGTGATTTTATTAATATTTTAATTGTTTCAATATTAAAATAATGCTTTAAAATGAAAAGTTTATTTTAGTTACAATTTTATTTTTCAGAAACTCCTCTGATCAAAGAGAACTCCCAAATTTAATTTGGTAATCTTTTGAAGTGTATTTTAATTATTATAATTATATAATTTTCAAAATTATGATTTAACATGAAAATTTCATTTAAGTATTTAAATTAACTCCATGTGACTTGTAATTTTTATGAAGAGTTTCCCTGACCTTAAATTGCAGTGGAACGTAGGTTTTATGTTATTTACATTTATATTTAATCCAATAAATTTTTATTTAGGTTTTAGATCTTAATAACCATTAAGGTTATATCAAATTAGCTAAAGGAAGTTACATTTTTTCTAGGGTCCTCTGGTAATAATTAACCCACCAAAATTTAGTTTGTATTTTTCTGATCATTATTGTAATTATTAAAATTTTTATACCAAAACATACATGATAATTTGAAAAATAGAGATCTTTGTCCAGAAATCTCCATTGACTTTGGAAAATTTAGGGATGATACCCTAAGGCAGAGGCAACAACGTACCAAAATATCAAGTTATGGTCAAATGTCTAAGTGCTTGGAGAATCAAAAAAGTCAATAGGTTTTTTAATTCATTAATAATTAAACATGCATCAAACAAATTTCAAAGCTTTTTCACATTATCCTCCTTTGTTTACTGAGCACTAAGGTATTTTTCTTTTATTTTTCTAATTTTTTACACCAGGTTATGTATTTTTGAAGTTAACTGAGTTAAATAAATAAATAATACCCTAAATTCCAACTTAAACATGCGGCGCCATGTCATCTGTAGCTTCGAAGCCGCCACACGTCACTCTGCCAATTGATGCCGCCTTCTGACTTAGCTGCCACGCGGCCGCACTTTATGTAACAAGAGTCCATCCGATGCAAACCCAACCATCCAACAAATACACATGCGATCCAATGGGTCCTGGTCATCGTCTTCACCTGGTTCTTCCCATGAGCCCTCCATCTTCTCGACTTATGAACTTGAGCTAGACTCAACCAAATCACCTGGGATTTGTTTCTAGAGCTTCATCTGACCTAGACGAACTTATCTATGTGGCTAACTTAGCCTGAAATCAGCCCAACATGCAAGTAAGCTAAATAATGGCTTGGGAAGAAGGTGAAGTTCAATACCTTGCTCTAAGAAGCGAAGCTTCAATCAGAGAGTTTTGGCAGCTTTGATTGGTCCCAACAAACTCCAGATGAAGCCTCTTGCCCTGGTGAAATGTGTGGACCAGAGTTCGACCAAGGCTGATTTCAGGTGTTGATCAAATTCTGGTGTAGAGGCTCTCTGTGATGGGGCTTTTATGAGGATACTTCTTCTTTCACTCTGGTGATAGTGTAGAGCAAGTTGGTTTAAGGTTTTAGGTAGTGGGGAGATGGAATTGTAACTTTCTTAGTTTTAGCTAAAATTTCAGTAGGGAAATTAGCTCAGGGCAGTGGGGATGAGTGGCTGAGGATGGTGGGCTTGCACTTAGGACGCTTAGAGAAGCTTTAAGAGCAATTTGGAAGAGTCTCCTTAGGAAATTTTCAACACTTTCCCTTTATTCTTGAAGGGTGGCTTTTATAAACTTGGCCAATGAGCTGAGCTCAGGGCTTGGCTTTGGGTGGGATTTGCTGTTTAGATGGAAGGCATCAAGTCTCAAGTTATTAGTGAGGGGATGTTACACTGATAAGGCCCAATTTTTGGTTTAAAGGGGTAGGGTGGCGCTCAGTTTTGGTCATTTCTGACTACTGCGAGGATAGGGATAGTGGATGACACGCTGATGGGAGGTAAGAGAAGGGTTTAGTGCCATTAATTGAGTTGCTTACTTGAGCGTTAAGGGGAGTTATGGGTTAGCCGAAATGGGAAGATCCATTGGCTCTAAGTGAGGGATCTTTGGTCTATGGCTCAATGGGCTTGGGTTGGATAGCCTAAAAAAGTTCTAGGGGTCCAAAGGTTTGCTGTAGTGAGCTCAATTTGACCACTTTAGCTAAGTTTTGTGACATTTGAGTTATGGCTTGATTTAGGTCACTTTGGGTTTAGGCTGGGCAAGTTGAGTTAAAGCTTGGATTGAGCCTAAATGATTGAGAAATTTTATGTGTATGATTGTTACAAATGATTTGGGAAGGGGTTGGAGTGGTTTTGAACTGATTTGGGGATTCAATTTGGTTTAATTTGGGATTTTGGTCAATTTGGGAAAAATTGGGTTAGCTTGTGTTTAGGTTGGGCCAGAGTGGGGTTTAAGCCTAATTGATTGTTCAAAGAGGTCTAGAGGGATGTGGTGAAGAATTCCCAATATAAATTCAGTGGCAATTTTGGATTGGGGCATTCAATTTGATGGATTTCAAACATGTGATCAATTTAGGGTAAAATTGGGAATTTTAGATTTGGTTGGACTTGGGTGAGTTTTAGTCTCAAATTTGGGGATAATTAGGTTTGGATTTTGTATAGATTGTGGCTAGCGTTGTTGAATTAAAGTTTGGAATTGAAATTGGGCAAGATCGGAGTCAATTGGATAGACATTTGGGGCTTTAAAGGGCAACTAGGGGCTTTTGGTTAAATTAGGAAAATTTGGTCAAATTGGATGAAATAAAGTGGTTTAAATTTAAATTGGAAATATTTTGAGGGTTTTGGAAATTTTTGGGATTTTTTTGAAATTTTTGGAATTTAGGGTATTCTTGGGGTATTTTTGGGGTATTTGAAAAAATTAGGTCAAATAGGTCTAATTCGGTCAATGTGATGGTTCCAAACTGAAGTTGGGAAATTTTTTTTGGGGGGTTTGGAATTTTTGGATTTTTAGGCTAAGTGGGGTATTTTGTAATTTAACAAATTGTGGGGTTATTTTGGAAATTTTGGTAAATTTTGGTCAAATCGGTAAATTTGAGTGATGGGTAATACTTTGAAATAATTTTTGGAGAAAAATAGGTACTTTGAGTAATATTTATGTAAAATTAAGGTCTAAGGGTATTTTGGGTATATTTAGGGGCAATGGGGTCAAAAATTAAATTTTTTTAGAAAATTAAGTTTGACGAGGGGTGAGTAGTATGGGACTGTATAAATTAAGCCATGGACTAAGGGAAACCATCATTTGGTCCTTTATGTGCTGGTACTAACCAAACCTTTAGCTTGGGGCTAAGAGCTTGGGGAAAACACCCACATAAGTTTCCAAAGAGTAAGGAATCAAGATGTGCTTTGTTTAGGGTTGTGGGTGTAAAGTGTATATATTGTGTAATCTCTAGACCTCTCAGGGTAAATCCTATGGTCTGACCACCTATAGGAGACTTCCCTTGGGCTTCTTTATGCTTGGTCTCTTCCTCCCAAAAGCTGGAGGTTGGGCCTTAAACATATGAGAACTCCCAGTGAAGTGAGAAAGGTTTAAATTTCTAAGGGAGAGGGTTCTAAGACTTGTCTTCTAAGAAAGTCACCAGGAGATTCATATGAGTAGACCCTAGGATGTTCTAAAGAGACATTAGACCTGAACGAAAAGTGTGGTCAACTGTCTTAAGGGTTGTAAAAGACTTCTGTTCATAGCCATGTCAAGTGCTAAAATGTTCATGCTGAAGGACATGGATAGATAAACACTTTATCTAACCTAGAACAAGTAGAATCATTTTAGACATTATCAATGATCAACACAGTTATGCTACTTTAGTTATCATTTTATCATTATTGAAGTTCAATCAGTGACCGAAAAAATCAGAGAGACTCGGCGTAGATGGTTTAATCGAGTTAAACATCGAGTATTTGATGATCCTATTAGGAGAGTAGATGTTTTAGATTTAACTTATGTTAAGAAAGACAGAGGTAGACCTTGGAAGGCTTGGGCTTATTGCATAAAATGATCTTAAATTATTAGAATTAAATTAAAATTTAACACTAAATAGGATGCAATGGAGAAAAATGATTCATGTAGCCGACCCTATTTAGTGGGATTAAGGCTTTGTTGTTGTTGGTGGTGGTGGTGTTTAATCACCTTTTTTTTTTTGCTATAATTTTTGGTTCAATGTTTTATGTTTTCCATGTTAGTTAAGTAATGAAGTTATGCTTCTTCTATACATATAAATTATTATTTGAATATGATTGTGATAGCTTTCTTAATAAAAAAATAGGGCTATTATTAAAGATCATGATGAAAATGTCATCATTGAGGGAAATTAAAAAAAGTGACGATAAAAGTTGCCAAACATCATTCTTAAATTTGTCAGCAAGCATATTTCTAAAAAAATGTAGGTTTTATATTGACCTTTCCTACACAAAGTAGGTTCCATTTTGACATATGTCCTAAACTCATGAAACATAGAATATTTTTTAGCACCTAATTTTAGGTTTAATAGATTAGAAGGGAATTCAATTCAAGCTCTTTCATTACAGGTTAAGGTCGTCAAGTAAATGTTTTGAGTAAATAACTTAGAATAATTTAAAAGTATTTAGTAGATTTTCTTGAGCCTCTTTTATTATAGGCTAAAATCATTTGATGTATACCCTGATAACAACATTAGATAGGTCATGCATCCATAGTAAAGAAGTATTCTTCCATATATAGTGACAACGGGATGGGTGAACTTTATTAGATAATATTAAAAAAATGTTCTCTCAAATTAGTTTTCAATGTTTCAATCTAAAGTCAAACTATATCATAAAGAATGTAGCAACGTTCAACAAGTTTAGTATGAATTCAAAGATATGTGTTGACCTCACTTTTGTGAAAGGTCGCGATGATAGTTAATGAACCCTCATGACCAGGGTAAAAACTTAATAAGGCCTTTTTAATTTAAATTTTAATGACATTCTTAAATGATCCAATCACCAAAGACAAACCCTGATTTGGACAAATTTTGACCCAAATGGTCAACTTTGGTCAAACTGGTCAATTTCTGACCCAGTGACCAACCCTACTGACCCAATAGGTCAACGTTTGACCCAAATGGTCAAACTGGTCAATTCCTATCCTAGTGACCAACCCTACTGACCCAACATGACAACTTTTGGTCAAATTTGTCAATTCCAGACCCCGTGACTAAGCCTACTGACCCAACAGGTTAATTTTTGACCCAAATGGTCAACATTGGTCAAATTGGTCAATCCTGACTCGGTGACCAACCATATTGACCCCACATGTCAATTTTTGACCCAAATGGTCAACTTTGGTCAAAATGGTCAATCCTTGACCCAATAATCACTCCATTAACCCATATGGTTAATGTTTGACCCAAAAAGTCAAAATTAACCAAAATCATCAACCCAACACCTAAAGACCACCTGATTCACCACATTGGTCACCTTTAACCAAAAAGTCAATTTTGATCAAAATGATCAAACCATGACCCAAAGATTATTGCATTGACTTTCTTGATCATTCTTTGATATAAATGATGAAAATTTGATCAAAACAATCCATGAATAATACAAAGACAATCACCCTAGCCCCATTAGTTAACTCTAGACCGAAAAGGGTAAAAATGGTCAAAATGGCTAACCCATGCCCCCCCGACCATAAAATTGACTTCAATGACAGACATTTACATAATTAGCTTGATATTGATCAAAATGATCAAATGTTAATCCAAGTGTCACCACATTGACCATTGGGTTAACCTAAATCCTAAAATTGGTCAACATGACCAAATTAAATCCCAAATGACAAAATCTTTGGACTTTATAACTAATGAAACCATGACAAGGTTAGAAAAGAAAAAAGTAGTTACCTTTCAACAATAACGGGTCGACCTAACTCAACTTGGATCAATATTGATCAACCTTAGTCAACAAGCATTAAAAATGGTCAATATACCCAATTTTGGACCAAAAAAAGATAAAATTAATCAAATAATTAATCCAAAATTATTTTGATTAATTTATTGGCTAATAATATAATTTCCAAACTTTTGATTAATTACATAATTAATTGAAAACGGAATTATAATTAAAAAGCCATAAAAATGAAATTGGGACATATGACACCATTTATGACATAATAAATGATTTTCAAAATCCCAAACCTAATAATGACATCGTGATGACCTCAAATGGGTTAGACATAACCCATGAGACCCATTACATATAAGTAAACACAATAAATGAACCATGACACATCATTTAACCATGGTTAAAAAACATGATGACTCCTTAATCATGAAGGGAAATGAGGTGTCATTCCCTCAGAAATCATTGGAGGAATATTTGGTGAGTCACCAAACACCTCAAATTCCATCCAATGAAGGAAAATCAGAACTTAGATCATCCCAACATCACAGAATTATCTCATAAATACAAATTTTGGAAAATTAAAGAAAAAGGGGGTTTATGTGTCATGCTCCTACTAAATCTTAAATGACATATTTCCTTTGAGTCATCACAAATCTTTCCTGACAAATACCATCTCAGTTTTATCAAGGGATGAGCCCATCATGAGCAATTGAAGGCCATCATAAGTTAAATCATGAAAAAGATGACAAGGCAAGCTTATGTGTCATCTTCTCCTCACCAACATTAAAAGTTCAGTAAAGTACAAGTGGGGAAGGCTGATCTAAGGAATTCTAAGCTATCCACAAACCACCCAAGTTATCCAATGGAAACAAGCAAAAATTGAAACATAGTCTTCACCATGATTGATTCCAATGGTGGTTAAGTTTGGGAAATGCAAAATTCATCATGACCTTAACCAAAATCCTATCTCTAAACATTAATGAGGAAGATGACACACTCCCTAAATGGACCAAGCCTAGCCATGGTCATCCCCATGGCTATAAATAGGGAAAACCCGAGCCCATGGAGAGAAGAGGACCAAAATAGGAGACCCCCAACCACTGCCCAAATCCTCAGACCCTCAACATATAAATTGTTTTCTAAGACCTAAGCAACTGATCCCAAGTGAAACCAAGCCCTGAAACCCACCATATCTCCTCAATTTAGCCAACCTGAGAGCACTAAAAATGGATTAAATAGGACATTTTTCAATCTCAAAAACAAACTACCCAAAACCTTAAATCAACCTTCCTTGAAGCTTCCTAGGACCATACGAAGATGAACCCAATCAAAATCCATCATTCTTTTAGCCTTTAAGCCATTAATCGATCAAGCTCACCTAAACTGAATTAACTCTTGATCTAAATCATATACAGATGCAATTTCACTCCAAATTGAGTTTGGGGTAGGCTTGCTAAGGTCGTCACAAAGATGTAGAGACAATTAGATTGAAATTCCGTCCATTATGGCCAAGGTATGGCTGAGCTAACCTTAATGGCGTTTGGGTTTGGAGCATTGTGAAACAAACATATTCAAAACCCATACATCACCATATGGATGGGTTTGCCATCTAACATAGATCCTATAGGAACAAGTTTCACTCAATTTCATTAAGAATCAAAAGAGAATTTGTTCCTTAACCATGGACGGTCGGTGGGATTGGGCGTGATGAAGACGATGAACCAGGATCGTCTGTTCCCGTGTTTTGGGAATGGATGGCCGAGATTAAATCTCTGTGGATCCGCTGTTTAGATCCCCACAAGGGATTAACCTCATTTTCGACGCTGTCAAGGACACACGATGCTCCCTCTTTTATTCTGATTTGTTTTAAGGTTAATAAAAACATATTAACCTTAAAAAAATGAAAATTCATATCTTTTTATACAAAAATCATAAAAATGAAATAAATATACCTCCGAACTCAGTGGTAATGAGGAGAATAATGTGGAATTCAAATTTTGAATTTTTTATTTATATTTGATTTTTAATTAATTAAATACTCTCTAGAGTATTAATATTATTATAAATTAAATATATATCAAGAAAAATATGAAACTTCGAGGGATTAATCTTTAGATCCTTTGGAACAATCTCTGACTTTTCCATGGTAGGGAAAATTCTTTAAAGTAACTTTTCTTAATTTTCATGAGAGTTCGCAATTATTTTTAATAATAATTCTAAAAAATCAAAAAATAAGGAATTTGAGTTGGCAAATGGTTAGAAAATTAGGGGAACAAGTTTGAACCCTAGAAAGACAAACTCTAACCTTTTAAAAATTTAAAAATGACAATTTTATTATTAGGGCTAAAATTTTAAAGTTTTAAAATTTAAAAAAAACTTTAAAATACTTTTAAAATTAAAAACTCATTTTACTTACCTCATGTCACTATGAGTTAGGTTAAATTTGAGTCCAAACATTGAATGAACTCATTAGGATTAATCCAACATTAATTCTAATTAACTTTATGAACTCTTAATTAAAAGAGGGTTAAAATAATAACTAAAATCTAAATATTTTTAAAACATAAAGTAAACCTAATTAATCTCCCCTTTAGCCTTTACCATATTAGGTTGAGGAAAATTTCAAATCTTAATTAAGTATAAAACATTTATTAGATTTAGTTAACCCATTAAAATATAAAAAAACTCGAATTAGGTTTAACCCACATTAAACCTAATAAATTAACTTAAACCTTACTTACATTCGGTTTAAGTAACCTTTAAACCCTAATTAGGTTTAACCCACATTAAACCTAATTAATTAACATAAACCTTACATACATTAGGTTTAAGTAACCTTTAAACCCTAATTAGGTTTAACCCACATTAAACCTAATTAATTAACTTAAATCTTACTTACATTAGGTTTAAGTAACATTTAAATCCTATTAAGGTTTAACCCATATTAAACCTTACTTACATTAAGTATAAGTAACCTTTAAACCCTAATTAGGTTTAACCCACATTAAACCTAATTAATTAACTTAAACCTTACTAACATTAGGTTTAAGTAACCTTTAAACCCTAATTAGGTTTAACCAACATTAAACCTAATTAATTAACTTGAAGCTTACTTACATTAGGTTTAAGTAACCTTTAAACCCTAATTAGGTTTAACCCACATCAAACCTTATTAATTAACTTAAACCTTACTTACATTAGGTTTAAGTAACCTTCAAACCCTAATCAAGATTAACCCATATTTAACCTAATTAATTAATATAAACCTTACTCAAATTAGGTTTAATTAACACTGAACCAATTAGACTTAACTCATATTAAGTCTAATTAATCAATTAAACCTTACCCTAATTAGGTTTAATAAATCCTAAACCAATTAAAATTAACCAATATTAAGTCTAATTAATCAATTAAACCTTACCCAAATTAGGTTTAATGAATCCTAAACCAATTAGACTAAACTCATATTAAGTCTAATTAATCATACAAATCTTACCCAAATTATGTTTAATCTTAAACCAATTGAACATAATTAGACTTAATCCTAATTAAGTCTCATTAATCAATTAAACTTTACTCAAATTAGGTTTAACCTAAATCAAACTTGAGTTCAATAAACTTGAATCAACCATAAGTTCAGTTTCAACCTAACATGAATCTAACTTGACCAATTATCAAGTTTGACCTAAATCAAACTCATCATTAAGTTCAACCCAAATCAAACTTAATTCAACCTTAAGTTCAATCCAATATTGAAATTAAGTTCGACCCAAATCGAACTTAATCCAATATTAAGTTCAATCTAAATTGAACTTATTTCGATAAAAATATTAAGTTTGATCTAAATCAAATTTAATTTAACATTAAGTTTGACCCAAATTAAACATAATCCAATATTAAGTTCAATCAAAATTAAACTTATTTTAACATTATGTTTGATCAAACTCAATTCATTATTAAGTTCGACTCAAATCAAACTTAATCCAATATTGAACTTATTAAGCTTGATATAAATCAAACTCAATTCAAGATTAAGTTCGACCCAAATCGAATTTAATCCAATTTTAAGTTTAAATCTAAATTGAACTTATTTTGACAAAAATAAGTTTAATTTAAAATATTAAGGTCGACTTAAAACAAATCTAACTTAGTGTTAAGTTCAACCTTAATCAAACTTAACTCAACATAGATTTGGCTTAAATGGGACTTAAATTAACAAAAATTATAAGATTGACATAAGCCACATTTAATTAAACATAACTCTACATAAATTGACATACAAAATCTAAATTGACATAAAATCTAGAATCCAATCTAAATCGACATTCAAGATTAATCAAAAAATAAAATTGATATAAATCTAAAACTGAAATTTTAACCAAATTTAGACATCTAACAAAATAACAAGACATTTTACCCGAATAATTTTTTGACGATATTTTCTTTATAGGATGGAGACAAATTTTATTTTAGATTTTTTTTGCGTGTTATAGGGTGTGCTAACTCTGTTTTGTAGGACGACATTTCTAAAATGAGACAAAAGACAACAAAACAAAACAAAATCACAATGACATCTATATAACAATATTGACTAAACAAAACAAAACAAAAAACATTAAAATGACAAAACAAAGACAAAAATAAAATAAAAAATTAGAATACCCACCAAACAAAAATGACAAACAACAAAATACAAAATGACAAATAAAATAAAAATAAGTAACAAAAAAATGACAAAAAATAAAACGAACAAATAAATAAAAAAACAGAAATGATAAACAACAAGACGACACATGACAAAACAACATTCGGGATCGATAGTTGGTACATCTTTCCTTAAAAACTCTTCAGAAAACAACGGATTAACATTAATCGGAGGTTTTCTTAGATAAATTATAAATTTCCTTAGATGTAATTAACTATAGGAGCTTGCTCCTATAGGAGATTTAAAGAACTCAAAATAGATATTACATCTAGAACTCTCTGGTCACCAAAATTTCATTATCCTTATATAGAATTTTTAGGATAAGACAATTCTAGAATCTTCATTTTAAGGATTATGACTGACATCTCATTTTCTACTATTTCTTATATTATTAGCCCTTATTTTTTCAAATTTCTTATGATCTAGGGATTCTTTTACAGGATCTAAAGAAATAAAATTTATTGAAGATTAGCGCAATAATATAGATAAACAGAGTGGTGACTCCAAACCGACATCAACACCAAGAAAATCTTCGACACGGCGACAACACTGCCATCAAAATGTACTATCGAAAGGTATAAAGGCCTACACTAAGAAGATGAAGTTTAAAAAAACAATTACACCAAATAATGTGTAGAAACTACATCAAGTAATGGATAAGCTATAAATACTGAAACACTACCATAAAGTGCAAAGAAAAAACTATTAATACAAACAAACATACACAAAATCTTAAACCACTATGAATTCATAGACGACATTGACAATTACAAGTTCATAGAATAGGTAAAGCTTTGTTACCCACAATTAACAATTTCCACATCCAAATCACTCCCTGAAAATTGAAAAGCATGTTCCGGGATGAGCTTCTTCTTGCCCACAAAGCTCAGAAATTCTTATTGAGCGTCTAGGCTCAAACAACAATTTCAATCATAAGCAAAGGAAGAACACCCTTTCCCATAAATTCTAGGATCCACAAATAGAAAAATTATGAATAAAAAAACCCTGGGAGGAAAAAAATAAGCTCAGCACAACAAGGCGATGAATGACGCGAGAGTGACCAATGAAAACTATTTTATCGATGAGTAAACCGACTGCAAAAGAAAGATCATACTAGAGAAAAATGCTACCAAAATATTTCTTGTCCTAAACTGATCTACTCTTTTACTAAGACTCCGACATGTTTTCAGCCAAGAATCTGATAACATGTAGGGTTTAGAACTAGGTGTTGTAGGGAGTTTTCATGCGAAGAAGATGGTGGAGTGATGAAGCTTTAGGCCATTTAATAACTGTGTAATGCAAACTTCATGCGTAACGAAAGTCAGCATGGTCACGTTGGAGTGGATGCATGTTCAAGCTAGTTATATGTTTTGCAGATGAACAGGAGACATGGCCATGCTCAAAGGTGGCATGGTCACACCAGCGTAGAAAAAGCATTTTGAGTGAGATTCGCCGTCGCCATGCCATATTGGTGGTATAATATGACATCTACTTGGGTTGTGCAGCTTTGTCATTCCTGGTATTACTGTGGTCACACTTTTACTCCCAGACTCAGTGTGATACATTCTTTCACCCCGAAACCTCATAAAAACATTCTTAAGCACAAAAACAACCAAAAAGGACATCAAATAGTACTCAACCGTCAAAAAATAAACTTCAAAGTAAGTTTTCAAATCAAACGAGTGGAAACAAATTTCAAAACAACTAATACTTCATGGGTTGCCTCTTAAGACAGTGTTGCGTTTAGCATAATTAGCATGACAATGCTAGTTCTAGTAGTTAAGATGATTCCAAATTCAAGATTACAATAATATCCTTGCTCTCTCCATCTATGTAAGGTTTAAACCTTTACCCATTGACTTTAAACATGTTCCCATTTTAGCCAACTTGAATTTCTACAAATCCAAGTGGATACATCTTTACTAAAGAGAACAGACCTGACCAATTGGACTTCAAGTTTTTTTGGAATAATTTTAACTTGAATTATAAAACAAAATCTTCTATCTAGATTGAAATTTCTTCCTAAGGAGCTTCTGTTGAAACCACTTATTTATTTATTATTTATACCTAATGACACTGTCATAGGTTTCTAATCAAAGATTATCCTATTCGTTCAACTGTAGTAATCTTTTCTTTACCACATTTTTCAAATTATAATTATAATTTTTAATTTCCAGTGGCCATTATGGTTCAATTCTACTAGATAGTGTTAAGTTTAACAATGGTACTTTGGTGTCTCTTTAAATCATGTCCAGATTAAATGTATCTACAAAAAGATGAATCTCTTCATTTGAATTTGCTGCCCAAAAGAAGTTAAAGAAGTTGAAACCAAAATTTGCTTCAAATACCCCTTGTAAATGGGGCAAAATTTTATTTAACTCATAACTTTTAACTGTCGCGCCTATGCGCCAGCCATCGACGCATAGGCGTGAAAGGCTAATTTTGCACACCTTACATTTATACTCCAATATTGATCTTTTTTTGTTCCTTTAATCACAATCACTCATTTTAATCATACATACAAAAAAAAAATATGAAAATATCTTCCATTAAAGTGCAATATCATAATAAATAGGTATAAAAATGCTCATAATAACACTAGATATTTTAGGAGTATCAAAATCCCTCAAACCTAAAATATTACTTTTCCTCAAGTGACACTATAATCATATAGAAATCAAACATGCAAATTATGTCTATGAGATTCTTTAGGATGTTTCCAAAATTTTGTTCTAGAAAAGAAATAGTCTGATTTAGTAAACAATTTAGTAAATGAGACTAACTTAAAGTTTAGAAAGTTTTTAAGTAAAGGATCATGAAAAATATGAGTTCCTATCAGAAATAATTGTAGATTTTTCAAAATATAGGATTTAAACATTTTATTTTTCTCACTTAAAAATTTTTATTTGAAAAAAATTTTAATGACAATATTATATTCTTAAGCTTTAGTTATTCTCAAAACTTATGTTTTAAAAATTCAAGTGTGGAACCAATTTTTGTTTAGACCCTTAAATCCTCAAAATTCTCCTCCCTCTTCTTTTTCTAACATACTATTTTTTATTTTAATTTTTTTTTAATTTTCAGGAAAGGATTACAATATCTGGATATGTCTTTAATGATTTTAAATTCCACCCTTTCATTTAATCAAAAGTTTGATATATATCATTCACTTAAAAATTATAATAATAGTGTTGAAAATTATCTTTCAATAAAAGAAATTTATGTTTTAAAAAATAAAATTCAAATCTTCTATTTTGCTAAAAATACAACATTTCCCACTAAA
The DNA here is from genome assembly GCA_022702705.1 of Papilionanthe hookeriana x Papilionanthe teres. Taxonomy (NCBI): domain Eukaryota; kingdom Viridiplantae; phylum Streptophyta; class Magnoliopsida; order Asparagales; family Orchidaceae; genus Papilionanthe; species Papilionanthe hookeriana x Papilionanthe teres. Next base: position 165,220,990 of record CM040425.1, read on the forward strand.
GATAGTTTATCTATATTTAACATTTCTTTACTAAGAAAATTTTAACTTTAATTTTTTCATCATTACTATAGATCTTAACTAAATTTTCTTACTCATTTCTATATTTATAATTTACCTTCCCTAATATAACTTTATATACATAATTATTTTCAATCAAAAATTAAATTTTATTTATGGTGTTCTTGAGAACAAATAAAATTTTAGTTTTTGGAAATTGGTTTTAAAAATCCCCCTAAACTTTAAAATTTTAAATTAAGATAAAACATTTAAGCATAAGAAATGATACATGGGTAGGAATTAAAAGCTAAAATAACATTCTTACAAGAATCTTCATAACCTAAATGCAAGTATAATAATTTAAAAATAGTAGTAAACACAAATTAAATTTTGTTTTTAATTTTTTTATAAAATATAAATTTCCAATGACTTCTAAAGTAGTGGAGGTTTTTAAAGCAAATACATACCTACTTAACATAACAAAAATCACAACAATACTAGAAAATGTATGGTAGCAAATCTTAAAAAGTTTAAACATGCAATTTAAATTGTAATTTCTAATATGTTCCTAAATTTTCCTAACTGTTTTTGGAATTAAATTATACACTACTAAAAACACAATACACTATAACTACATTAAAACATTTACTAAAACAAACATATTACAACAATACATCACATAAATCAGAAATATCAGAAAACACCAATCTAACATAGATATACCTGAATATGCATAACAAAAATAATCCAACTATAACCCACACATATCGGACTCTATAACATAATGCATCAAACAATAAAAATCTAAACATCATAAAACACAAAAAAAACATCACAAATCAACAAGTATCAATCCTAATCATCATCCTTATCATCATAATCATCTCCCTCATTCCAGTCTCTGGTAAGAAAATATGGAATATAATAAGGATGAGGTGGCGTCTCAGCACCGTTATCTCCTCTAATCAGTCTATCCATATATTGCTGATAATTCTTTTCATACTCATCATGTTTCTGAATGTATCTCTCAATGTTCTCTAATTTCCCATCAATATCCTTAACATGTTCTCTGGTCAGACTTACCTTCTTCAAAATCTTCTATAACAATCCATTCTATTAACTAGAAAACTCACCTCGAGATGATGATTCTTGCAATGTAGTACCATGAGAAGTAGAAGGTGTGGAACTAGGAAATCTAACAGATCGTCCTTTCCAGCCAAATTCAGAATGCACAGTGTAAGTGTTCACATTTACACGAGTAATAGGTCTAAGTGGCAGAAGAACTTCTTCTCAAGTTTCAAACTTAACACTAGACTGCTCACAAAGTGGATGGATCAGGGAAGGAAATCCCATACCTGCAGTAGTAACTGCTCTGGCCGAGTTGATGATATAATAAAAAATAATAGCTCCAATGTTTATTGGTTTTCCGTGCTGAATACAATAATTTAGAACAACTCTTTCTAACATGATTCGACGGTAATACCTTAGATGAGATAAAATAATGCCAAGCCTTGGAGGTTGCATTTAACTTTGAGGCTTGAAAATTCACTCACCAGTCTTTTGTTATTTTCCAGAGACCTTTACCATCAGTAAGAAAAGACATAATCTCATATAACCCCCCTTCCATAGGATGATAATTTGCATAATAACAACATAGTTCAGGAGGCAGTAGGTAAAAGGTATTGATTACAGTAGGAGAAAAATCAACTTGTTGTCCTCGAATTATCACCAAATTTTCCTCTGCTGTTGGCAAGTTAGCATATAACACTCTTACCACAGAAACAACAGCAACAGCGAAGAAGCAACAATAATTTCTCCAATTTCTTTGAGCTATCATTTTATAAATATCTCCTCCCAGTTTACTAAAAACTCACTCAAAAATCAACTTACTTGACGACAATGCATTAATGTAACGATCCTCAACTCTAGAACTGATGAACTTGTCTGAATCGAATCTATTCTTCTCCTTCAAACGCTACAATTTGAGAGTCATTTTTAAAATTTCAAAAATATTCACCATTAGCAAAATTAACTAAACTTACTAAACTTAATTTTTGAAGGCACAATCAACATAATCCAAGCTATTTTTAAGCTTTTTTGTCAAATTTTCACCCTAAGTAGTGATTTTTGAATTTCTAAAGAATGTACTCAAAATACATGGTGAAAATAAAAAAGTTTTGCTGAGGAGAAGTGCTCATACCTTAAGGAGCTGAGATCTAAGAAATTTCATCGATATCGGCTCTAAATTGATCAAATTAAGAGAACTCCTAGGATGCTTATTGCAAGTTTGGGAGATTAAAGGTGATAGTGGTGTAAAAAATGTCAATTTTCATGATATTAATGCATGTAAACTATTTTTTGTGAACTGGCACCTATGCGTGAAAATTAAGTGCATAGTCGCGAGTACTGGCGCTTATGCGCCGAGGGTTTGGAGCTTAAGCGCGAGTGCATAGATTTTGTTAATTATTTAAATTGCACTAATACACCTAGTTAAACACCCTTAAATAATTTAAATAATTATTTATACCGCATACACACTTAAATACTCAACAATATATCACTTAAATATTAATCGGTTCACACAAATTTCACACACAAACATATATTTCATTAAAATCAAAACACTTAATACAACTAAAAATTTTGATCCAAAATCCTTGTATGAAAATTTCAAAAATACAAAACTCCTTACACATAACTAAACACAAAACCACATAATTAAGATGCAACACACTTAAATCGCAAACACTAAACAAACATTACAATAATCACAAACATTAATTACTAAACATAGATAACTAAATCACAAGACCATACTTGAATTTAATTCCATTCTCCATTAGGTGGAATATATCCTGATCCACCACTAGTTCCATTTGAACCATCTGGAATGTAAATCTGTTAAAACAAGCGATGGTTGAAAACTCATACATCTTCTTCTTCTAACAATTTAATTTTCAGAATCATCGCTCTATCTGCTTCTTCCACATGACTTGTATGACTGAATTGTATTTTGAGTTGCCATCCATTGTGCGCTAAATGTGCGTTAGTTTTATTTATCTTTGCTTAGATTGAAGCCACGTCAGCCTCGATCTTCAATATCCTTACTGTGATTCCTTGAATACTAATGGCTAGAAACCCATTATATACTCTTGCACATTCTCACAAATGAACTTTTTCTTGTTGGCTTCCTCTTTCTTCTTAACTTCGCTCTCCCAAGAAGACATTTCTCTTCCAAAATACTCTTCCTTAAGACTCAGAAGTGACAAAAGAGAACTCGGGCAAGTATCTCTTAATTTTGGGCCTTTTTATAGACTTGGGAAATCTCAAAAACCAACCGTATATGTGTTTTAAGTCTTTAATTGCTCCTAAAACCACTTACCCATGATTTAGGATTCTAGAACCACATTCATCATGTTCTTTTTTAGGTGTGGCACCTAAGCGCAATTATATGGCGCATAAGCGCCAGTGCTCATTTTAGCACAGTTCTGCTAAATGTCAAAAACTTCATTCTGACTCCTCTGAGTCATCAATTAAGGTCCAATAAACACCACTATACATACAAATTTCAAAATACTACCACATTTTCTCAAATAAAACCAAACTAAAGCACTCAAATCAAACATAACGCAAAGCACACCAATAAATATGGGTTGCCTCCCACAAATCGTTTGGTTTAACGTCATCAGCCTGACATACCAAGAACTTATTCTGAGTGACCCAACATCAGATTATCATCAAATTTAGATTGATCGACTGAAAAATAGGGTTTTAGTCTATAACTGTTGAATTTGAATATTTTCTAATTTTAGGATCTTTACTATCGACAGCTTAATAAGAATATACTTTCATCACAATATATAGGCCCATCCACTTGGACATAAGTTTTCTTGCAAATATTTTCAATCTAGCATTATATAACAAAACTTGTTGTTCTAGCTAAAGGTTTTTAGTAATAATCTTCTGATCATGCCATAATTTCATCTTTTCTTTATAAATCTTAGAATTTTCATAAGATTCATTTCTTATTTCTTCAAGCTCATTTAATTGCAACAATCTCTTTTCACTAGAACCTTTCAAATTATAATTGAACTCTTTAATAGCCCAATATGCTTTATGCTGAAGTTCAACTGGTAAATGACAAGCTTCCCAAATAAAATAACCTATGTGAGGACATTCCTATAGGAGTTTTATGTGTAGTCATATAGGCCCACAAAGCATAATCTAGTTTGATTGACCAATCCTTCATGTTTAGATTAATAGTCTTTTCCAATATTCTTTTAATTTCATGATTGGATAATTCAACCAAACTACTAGTTTGCAGATGATAAGCAATAGCAATGCGATGGTTAATATGATAGTTCTTTACTAGCTTTTCCATAATCACATTTCTAAAATATATTCTATCATAAAAATTATGCAACAGTTTGAGCGTCACATTGAGGTAAAACAATAGCTTCTATCAATTTGGATACATAGTCTACTACTATCAAAATCTATAGATATAGGACTTATGACATAAATGGTCCCATGAAATCTAATCCCCAAACTTCAAATATTTCAAATTCCAACATATAATTGAGCGGCTTCTCATTCATCTTGAAATAATGCCAACACATTGACATCGATCACAATCTTTAAAATAATCAATAACATCCTTAAAAATTGTAGGCTAATAAAATTCATATTATAAGATTTTATATGTAGTTTTATCAACACCAAAATGTCCCCCATGATCAGAAATTATGACATCTTTAAATAATTTCATAAGTTTTATCTAAAGGAACACATCTTCAAATAATCAGATCCTTTCCTTGTTTTTAAGAAAACGGGTCATCCCAAAAATAAGTCAAAGCTTCGAATAAACATATCTTCCTCTTGTGGTATGTCAAACCATAGGATAAAATATTACTAACAATAAATTTTACAATGTCGGTCATTTAAAAATAATAGTAGCCATTTCTTTAATTAAAGCATAATCGTCAGAAGATTGTTTAGACATCAATGAACCACCGGCAGCGGCATCGATAATAGATCTAAGTGATCCAGCTAATCCATTGTAAAAGGTTTGAATTATTAAATAATCTGGTATCAAATGATTTGGAAACTTTCTTAGGAGATATTTAAATCTTTACCATGCTTCATAAATGGATTCCTCTTCCAACTGACAAAAAGATATAATATCATTTCTATGCTTCGCAGTCTTTGACTGTGGAATATATTTAGCAAGGAATTTTTGCACAAAATCACCCGTTTTTCTGATAGATCTAGGTGTTAACGAATTTAACCATATCTTAGCCTTAGAAGAAAAAAATTATAAGTCTAATAGCATCATCCGAAACAACATCGTATGTAAAAGTAGCACACAGTTATAAGAAATTGACAAGATGTAAATTAGGATCTTTAGTTGGTGCTCTCCCAAATTGATTATTAGAAACCATTTGGATAATAGTAGTTTTAAGTTCAAATGAATTAGCCACTACAGCATGGTGTTAAATACTACCATGAAGTTCATCTATTGTAGGGTTAACATAATCTCTTAAAGGTCTAAATTCTTGATGAATTTTAACATTTTTATTCACCATTTCTTAGATATTTTTGTGTTTTTCTTTATTATTAATTTTTCTGATTTCTCTTATAGTTCTTTCTAATTCAGAATCGTAAGGCACAAGTTCTTTAGAACCTGAACTATGCATACACAATTATAAAGTAAAATAAAATAAAATAAAACACACTAACAAAAGCAAGGAAAAGTAAAAATTTCGTTTTTCTTGAATTTTCTTTAGAAATTATTTTAATTAATTTCCCCAGCAACGGCTGACGAAAGCTTGATCCCCAAATATTTATGCTTACGTTTTACACTTTATATTTCTTCTTAATAATAATATCTCTTTCCTTATAATGACACCAAAAACTTGATTCCGAAGAAAAAAAGAAATCAAACGTTTATCAATTAATATAGGACTTTTTGATTAAGCCACAAGATATCGAACCCACAGGGAAATGTTTAAACTTTAAGAAAGCAGAAAAACAACTTTTAACTTTTCAAAACGATTTTGCAAGTTATGTTTTATAATTAAAAAGTTTAAATTCTTTTTGCTAATTTTTTTTAGAAAAAGTAAAGTAAGCAACTAAAATTAAGAAGATTATTAAATGATATGAAAGAAAATGAGAATAAAATATCTTTTTCCTCTTTCAATGAGTTAATAATAATTATGGAATTTTGTTGTGGAAGTATCTAAATGTGTTGTGCCAAATAAGAGTAGTTAGATTCTTTATCCTTACTTGGTTCTATTTTTGAAATCTTGTAGATGGGTTAGGCAGGGAAGATACTAGCGCCTATGCGCTGGGATCTGACCAAGTCTTCGCACCTCTTTACTTTGTATCGCACCTCTTCACTTTTAAAACCATTTCCCTGTGTCTAGATGCATTATATCACATGTCCTATATATTAGGAGTAACTTCCAGTCTTCTAGAAGCTCTAATAACCGCTTAACAACGTCAAAATAACTGTCTTAAGTGGTCAAAATCTTGTCTACGTCTGTATCGAGCTGGCACTTAGGCGCCGGAATCTGGTGCCTAGGCGCATGACCTATAATTTCGACAACTTTGCTCTTTAAGCTCCATTTTTGCTACTTTTTGCTCCTTTTCCTTTTTGAACTCTTTTTTTATTACCTACATCGAAAAACATAAAAATATCTTTCATTAAAGCATAATATCCTTAAGAATTATATCATAAATAAGGCATAAAAATAGGTATTTTTAAAGTGGATCAAATTCCCCCAAACTTAAACGTTACTTGTCCTCAAGTAATATGTTTAATTAAATAAAATATATAACATTCAGAATGAAGTTTAAATACTTATGATTGTCGACATATTTTAGTTTAATTTAAATATATAATTTGAAAAGTAGTTTTTTATTTTTGAAAATAATTTTAAGTTTGAAAATTTTAAGATATGACAAATCAAACCGATCTCACAACCCAAATAGTTTATATAAACGAGCACCCCATCGCAAATCGTGTATCTATTCTGAAGAATAAACACACTGCTTGATGATGGGGCTCGACTAATTAAACTAGAAGATTTGTGACAACCTTTTGGTCCGCGAACCAATTTTATAAACCGACAAATTCTCCTGCTTAATATAAAGGAATTAAGCAGAGTTTATATTACCTGGGTTCATAAAGTTCCCTATAAGGGGAAGCCCCTATAGTAAATTACATCTTAAATGACGGGAATCATTTAAGAAAACTCTCGATAATGATCAGTGGTTTTTCTCTCAAGAATTTTAAATTTTAAGGTTTCAAATGATTGAATTTTGGAAATTTCAAAAGGGATTAGCTCAAATTCGGAACGGTTTATTTCAAGAATCCAAAGGAAGAGAAATAGGAGAAGCTGAGGATCCAAGAAGAATCTTGGCAACTTACCAAACTATCCTATTGTTTGGCTTCAATTCGGGAGTTTATTTAATGTTGCAATCCTGCCAATTTTATTTTATTAGGACTTATATTAGTATGATATAATCATATAAATAGCCTCGAAGATGTGAGGGTTTATGTCGTACTGAACGACTACCTCGGAGTCCTAAGACCGGTTAGGGCTTAATTTGCATAACACGATTATGCAGATGCCTAACGAGAAGTTAAGAATTTATGTCACACCCGGTAAACTACCTCGAAATCCTATGGATTGGTTATGTAATTCTAAGAAAGTTTTACTGAAGTAGACACAAGTTTTGCTGACGAAGATGGCCGTGCTGCCCACTATGCTCCGAGCTCCTTGTTGTTGCAGAGGTTTAGTTTTAGAAGATGAAAATCAAGAGATGAGAGAAGTGTTATGGTTTAGAAAACTTGAAGTCCAAATGTCTTTTAGTGTTTTAATTAAAACAAATCTTAAAGTTGTTTAAACGAACCGATTAAGATCCCACTGTTCCGTCATCCCAGCACCGTTATTTTCATCGAATTCACTTAGTCCGGATGAACTTGCTAAACTCAACCGAATGAGTTCCACACTTTCATTTGCACCGTGGAAATCCCGTTAGCAACACGTGGGTTACATCATCCGAGGTATTCCCGATCATTCAACAAGACGTTTTAATTTAGTTAAAGTTTTTGTTGTTCTGTTTGTGATTAAATTTTGAGTTGTTTTTTATTTTTAGATGTTGTGGCGGTGGATTTTATCTTGTAGTGACTTTTAATTTTGTTTTGGTTTCAATTTTGTGGCTATCCTAAAGGTTTTGGTTTTCATGCAACAATCTTGTTTAACATGCAATAAAAAAAAGCGCAGAGGTAATAAAGTAAATTGCAACAACATAAAAGAAAGCGTACCTGGAGAGTCTTCCCGTCATTCCAAGCTACACTTTGAAACACGTGTTAAGGCATTTAAACATTTCAACAAGTACCTAGGTAAAGACTAGAGGAGTGATTTTGGTTGTCTATCAGAATCCTAACCCTATAGCTAGTCATTTTCTATGACGTCTATACTCTTGATTTAGGGATTTTTAAATTAAAGAATTAATATCCTCTTAAGTTATATCATCATTTTAATAATCCAATTTTAATTTATCTTCCAAAATTTAAATTACTCAATTAATTAAAATTTCATTTTTGGGTTTATTAAAGTGATCAATGGGTTTCTACCCTTCAAGTTCTGAAAGTGTCAATCATCTAAGAGTAGATTAAAATCAGATATTTTACCCCCATGTTGATTAAACCTAAAGTTTTAATTACGGGTTAAAATCTTTTAATTACCTTTATGCCCTTTTAAGCTTATTTATTTTATAACTCATTAAATTAAGCTTAAATGAACTTAAAATTTTTATGCCACTCCACTCACATGTCAATTAAGACATTAGAGGAGAAAAATGTGATTTTTTCTGAATTTACTTTATTTATATAATTATTTTTAATGGAAAATAGGAATTTTCAAGAAAATTCATCAACATGATCAAGGTAAAATTTCTATCCTTAAGAAAATTATGGGACATTCCTAATGCCCAGAGGACCACTTGGAACAATTTTGGTAATTTTTTCACTTATATTTTATTTATTAGAATTATTTTAAGTTTTAGAGTGTTAATTAATTATAAAATAAAATAAAAGTTGAAAAATGGATTTTATATTTTTTAAAAATCCCTCTACCTCAAGAAAGTCAGAGAAATAAATTTTATATTTTTATGACTTTTCTTTGATTTATTAGAATTAATTTAGTGAAAAGGTTGGAAAATCTATTTTTTAATTCAAAAATTGTTTTAAGCATTTAAAATTCAATCTTTACTTTGAGACTTTGGAAAAATATTTGGTTTGTTCCTAAGTGATTAGGGGCCAAATATAACATTTTTTTTATTTTTATTATTTTTATGATTTTTATTATTTTTTAATTATTAAAAATATTAAAACATACTAAAAAATGAAGATTTTTAGAAAATTTCAATTTTATTTTTTTAGACTCCTCTGATATCAGAGAAGTCCCAAAATCAATTTGGTCAATTTTTGAAATGATTATGTGGCTTAATTAATCCATTTAGTGGGGTTAAACATTTCCAATTGACTTCAAATTTTTATGTGAGGTTCCCCAGATCTTAGAGATCAGTGGAGAATTGATTTCAAGTTATTTTAATGTGTGATTAATTCTAATTAATTAAAGGTCAATTTTGAGTGATTAGGCCAATTAGGATTATTTTTAATGAACTAGCTCAAACCATAATTATCCTAGGGTCCTCTGGTCCTAAGGAACTTCACCATGTTTTTCTAAAATTTTCTGAACAACATGCTAATTTTTGGAATTAAAATATCAAAAACAGTGACATAAACTTGAAAAATACATAACATACCACAGGGATGGCCTCTGACCTTGAAAATTTCAGAGAATGTTTCTAAGATCAGAGGCTTCAAAAGCCCTATGGTCTCATGCCATGGTGAAATGTATACATGCATGGAGAATTAAAATGCTCAAAATAATATTAAATTAATTAAAAATAAAATACTCAACAAAATAGATCGATTCTTTTTTCACATTATTCTCCTCTGTTCACTGAATAAGATGGTATTTTTGTTTTATTTTTATGATTTTTCTATGCAAAGATATCAATTTTTGAAGTTGCATGTACTTAAATAAATAAGAAAAATCAGATTTTCCTACTTAAACCAGTCAGCGCCGCGTCAACCTCTGCAGCTCCGAAGCTCTACGTGTCATGCTCTCATTAGACACCGCCACCTGAGTCAGCTGCTAAGAGTCCCGCGGTCCCATTCCGTCTTCTGGTCCGACTTGATCTCCCCTGTTCAGCTGATACACAATCGATCAGACGACTCCTAGTCATTGTCTATGACTGGTGCGTCCCGTGAGCCTCGACCTTCTAACCCTAATATCTCCCTCGATTCTCAACAGATTTTTTATTTCTTATGCACTATGGATTCATCTTGAGAAGACGAACACATCCATACAAGAAACGAGCATCGAAATCGACTTAAATAAAATGAAGAATCGCCGGAAGCTCGGGAAGAAGAAGAAGGCATACTTGCTCGAGAAGTGAAGCTTCTATCGAGGGGCTTCGGCACATTCGTTGGAGTCCAAGGAAGCTAGGGATGAAGCCTGGAGCTGTGGTGAAATGTCTAGGCTTGACTTCCACTAGGCTCGATCACAAAGCTTGGAGGCTGGAACAATTGGGTGGTCTAGAGAGGGGGCTTTCACTGGGGAACTCCATCACTTCCTCAGGTGAAGGTGTGGGAAGTCTTAATTCGGATTTGGTGATGTTTCATAGAGTGTTCTGTTTCTGGCCTGATTTTCTGCTGAGAAATTGAGGTCAGCTGGGAGAATTCTGGGCAAGAGAACAGTGGGATTCTTCTTCTCTAGTCTGGGAGAAGCTCTGGGAGTGATTTGGTGAGGTTTGGTTAAGAAAAATTTCAACACCCTTCAGCACCTTTCTCATGGTCTAGAAGAGGTGTTTAAATGGCCAGTGGCTATCGGCCGAGCTAGTGGCTCAATTGTTGGGTGGATTCCACCGCATAGTGGAGGGCGATGGAGCTCAAGGCTTCGATTTAGCCGAGGTGGCCAATCGGGGTGAGCTCTGGGTTTGTTTCACTTGGTGGTGGCTCTCGGCTTTAACTCCTTCGTGGCTGGGGTCGGCCGGCAAGGACAAGGAGCCGGCCATGGGTCGTGTCAACCAAGAAGTAGGGTTTAATGGTGATAAACAGGCAAGGGGGATTTGGGGTGAGGCAAAAGAGGATTTGTCCATTTAAGGGAAGAGATCCCTTAAAATGGGGAACCCTTGCTCCATGGCTCACTTAGCTTGGGCTAGGTGGATCTAGGGTAGTTCTTAGGGCTCACTTAGTGGCTGTGGATAGGTTGGTTTAGCCACATTTGGTTCAATTTGGTTTGATTTGGTCATGGGTTCAAACTGACTCATTTGTGTTTGGGTTGAACTAACTTGAGTTAGGTATTGATTTGGGTCCAAATTTCTTGAGCTATTTTGAAGAGATGATTGCCATGAAGAAATTTCATGAAGACATGGAGAGGTTTTGAGTTCAATTGGATGGTCAATTTGGTGGTTCTTTTGTATTTTGGTTAATTTAGGGAGGGTTGAATCAACTTGGGTCCAAGTTGGGTTAAGGTGAGTTTTAGACCAAATTAAAAGTTTCAAATGACTTAAGGGAATGTATTGAAGAGTTCCCAACATCAGATGGGAAGAAATTTTAGGGTTTGGCTAATCAATTTGGTAGGTTTAGGGTATGGGTTCACTTTAGGCTAAAATGGGGGTATTGGATTTCAAATGGGATTGAACTCAAATGTGAATAAATTTGGACTTGAATTTGGTTTATATTGATAGTAATGATGTTGAATTAAAGTTTAGAATTGAAATTGGGAAAAATTGAGGTCAAATGGGTTGGTTTGGTGTGACATTGGGTACATTTAGATTAAAAATGGGTCAATTTGGGGATTTTAATAAAAGTGGGTTATTTTGGAATAATTGGGCTATAGTGTAGTTGAACAAAATGAAATTGGGAATATTTGAGATTTTTTGGAATTTTCTTGGAATTTTTGGATTTTTTGTAATTTTGTGCCAAAAGGGTAGTTTAGGGTATCAAGAGGTTATTTGGAGAGTATTGGGATATTTTGGTAAATTTAAAAGGTGGGGGTTGTTTCAAAAATGATTTTTAAGATTGTTTTGGGAATTTTGGGTAATTTTTGGGGAATTTTGGAAAATTTGGGGTAATTAGTAATTTTAGCCTGGTTCAAGGACCCAATGTCACAACTAGCATTTGGCAAAACTTGAATTTCGATTATGATGAAGCTTAAAGTGAGCCATGGACCAAGAAATGTCCACCCCGAACATCTCATGGGTTGTTTCCAACCCTCTTAGCCAAAGAGCTGTGGGTTCGGACTTAGCCATATGTGTGCTCAAATGAACCAGTGGGGAGAAATGGGTAAGGATGGTGTGTGTGAGAGTGCAGCTGTGTGTAAGCCGTACTTCACTGTGATCGACCACCCGTGGTAGTCCTAAGGCTTGAAAAACCTTATAGGAGCTCACTATTGGTTCCCCATATGGTGGTCTTAACCTTCTAAGGTGATTTAGAGGTTTGCAACCATCCAAGCTGGGGTCCCAAGAGAGTCAAAAAGTAGCTAAATTGCTAAAGGGTGGGTCCCAAATCTAGTCCTCTAGGATAGTCAAGGAGAAAACCTTATGGCTAGATCCTAAGACATACTAAGAAGAGAAAAGAACTCACCAAAAATGAGGTCAACAAATGGAACCCCAATACTTGTGGTGTGCTGACGGAGCACACAGCGCGTATTGGCGTTGACCGAAGAGATCGACAAAACCAACACAGATGTCTAAGTTACACGCTTAGAATAGAGTAGAAAATTTCTGTTGGGGATTGTTAGGCAGATCTCTAAGACTGAAGATCCCTGAACTCTCGCTGGGAAAGAAGGAGGTGAATTCCAGATCACAAGACTTGGAGAGATCGGACATAGATTCATTTTATTTTATTTCAAGTTTCCATTTCGAGTTTCAAAATGATTCGAGTTTCAATTTTAGTTAAAGTTCTGTTTAAGATTGATTTTAAGGTGGATTTCGTTAAGATTCAGAATTTGGAATGAGAATCGGAACCTAGGTTCTAACCTCGAAATTTGAAAGAGAACTAGAATTTAGCCTCTAGTCTCGACGAAGAGAATTGGAATTTAGGCTCCAACCTAAGAAAGAAGATCAGAATTTAGGTACTGATCGAAAGGAATGAGGACCAGAATTTCAGTATCAGCCTCGGAGAGACAGTCCGAATTTAGGTACCGACCTCATAAAGGATGAGAATCAGAATTTAGGTACTGATCTCGAAAGAGATGAGAGTTGAAATTTAAGTATCAAACTCAAAAAGAGAGTCAGAATTTAGGTACCGACCTCGCAAAGGATGAGAATCAAAATTTAGGTACTGATCTCGAAAGAGATGAGAATTGAAGTTTAAGTATCAATCTCAAAAAGAGAGTCAAAATTTAGGTACCGACCTAGCAAAGGATGAGAATCAGAATTTAGGTACTGATCTCGAAAGAGATGAGAATTGAAATTTAAGTATCAATCTCAAAAAGAGAGTCGGAATTTAAGTACCGACTGTTGACCTCATTTTTGATGAGGTCTTTTGCTTCTCTCTTTAGTACTTAGGACCTAGCCTTAAGCTTTTCCTTTGACTAATTTTAGAGGAATAGAAATGGGACCCACCCTTTAGAAATTCAAACACTTCTTGACTCCCTGCAGACCCCACAAGCTTGATTATAGATTCCTAATCACCTAGAGGGTCGAAATCAAATGCGGAGGTTCAAAGGAGGAGTTCCTTATAGGACTTTTTGGCGTTAAGAATACCCTGGGTGGCCTGGTCTGGTGATGGTTGACTTGCACATGCACTACATTCTCACACACATTCTAATTCCTAAAACCACTCTCACCCAACTTGACTTCCTGACTCATATAGGTAATTCATATGGATGGTCCTTAACCCATAAGCTCCTGGCTAAGAGGGTTAGGAACAACATAGTGAATGCCTCAAATGAGTCCTCTCATGGCTCATATGAGCTTAATATGGCTTAATGGCTCAACCAAAGTGATTCTATTATACTCAAATTTGAGCAATCTTCATTTTTCCAAAATTTCAATTTTTGACCCCCGGGGCTCCGGACCCACTAAACCTAACAAATGCCCTTGAAATGACTCAAAATTTGCAAAATCACCTAAGTTACCCAAAATTTCTCAAAATCAATCCTAAACACTTCCCACCATTCAAATTGACCATCTTCGGCCAAAAATACCAAAATTTCCAAAAATACGCCTAAACCCCCCAAAATTACCAAAGTACCCTTTTACCCCAAAAATCCCAAAATTCAGAAAATTCCTAAAAAATTCCAAAAAAATCACAAATATTCCCAATTTCATTTTTTTTAACTACACCATGGGCTAATTTTGCCAATTTACCCCACTTTTACTAAAACCTCCAATTAGACCTGTAGGCATATTTTTAAGTTATGTGTATTATTTTAAAAAGGGGGTCGCCTAACAGAAATTGTGGGCGAATTTTAGATTTTAAATTTAATTTAAATAAATATATATATATATATATGGTTTAGAAAGTAGTATTTGATTTTGAAAATAATTTTAAGATATGAAATCAAACCGATCTCACATCCAAGATAGTTTATATAAACGAGCACCGCATCACAAACCGTGTATCTATCCCGAAGAATAGACACACTCGCTCGATGATGGGGCTCTGCTAAATAAATTAGGAGATTTGTGACATCCGTTTGGTCTCGCGAACCAATTTTATAAGCCGACAAATTCCCCTGCTTAATATAAATGAATTAAGCAGGGTTTATATTACTTGTGTTCTTAAAGTTCCCTATAAGGGCAAGCCCCTATAGTTAATTACATCTTAAGTGACGGGAATCACTAAAGAAAACTCTCGATAATAATCAATAATTCTGCTCTCAAGAATCTCAAAGTTTAAGTTTTCAAGGGATTGAATTTTAGAGTTTCAATAGGGAATTGATCAAGTTTGGAACATTTTGTTTTAGGAATTCAAAGGAAGAAATGTAGGAGAAATTACAGATTCGAAGCGAACTTTGGTAATTTCCCGACTATCCTATTGTTTGGCATGAATTTAGGAAAGTCCTAATGTTTATTTAATGTTTTGAACTTGCCAATTTTAATTAATTAGGACTTATATTCATATGACATGATCATACAAATAGCCTCGAAGATGTGAGGGTTTATGTCGTATCGGACGACTACCTCGGAATCTTAAGACTGGTTAGGGCTTCATTTGCAATGCAAATGCCTAACAAAAAGATTGAGGATTTATGTTGCACTAGACAAACTACCTCGAAATCCTATGGCTTGGTTATTTAATTCTAAGAAAGTTTTGCTGAAGTAGACTCAGGTTTTACTGATGACGATGGTCGTGCTGCACACCATGCTCCGAGCTCCTTGTTGTTGCAGAAGCTTTGTCTTAGAAAATTGTAAATAAAAGATAAGAGATAGGTTTGGTTTTAAAATCTTAATTTCCAAGTGTTTTTTATGTTTTAATTAAAACAAATCTTAAAATTGATTATAACAACACCGGTTAAGATCCCACGGTTCCATCCTTCCGACATCGTTATTTTTATCGGATTCACTTAGTCCAGATGAATTTGCTAAACTCAACTAAATGAGTTCCACACTTTCATTTAGACCGTGGGAATTCCCGTTAGCAACATGTAGGTTACATCATCCGAGGTATTCCCGATCATCCAACAAGACGTTTTAATTTAGTTGTAATTGTAGTTTTGTTGTTTTGTTTGTGATTAAATTTTGAGTTGTTTTATATTTTGAAATGTTGTGGCAGTGAATTTTATCTTGTAATGACTTTTAATTTAGTTTTTGTTTCAGTTTTAGGGACTATCCTAAAGGTGTGGGTTTTCATGCAACAATTGTTTATCATGCAAGAAAAGTAAGTGCATTTGCAATAAGGTAAATTACAAGAAGGTAAATTGTAATAAAATAAAAGCATACCTGGAGGGTCTTCCCGTCATCCCATGCTGCACTTAAACACAATTTAGAATATTTAAGCATTTAGAACAAGTTCCTAGGTAAAGCTAAGGGAAGGGTTATGGTTTTCTACCAAGTTCCTAATCCTATAGCTAGTCATCTCCTATGACGTCTAGGTTCTTGTGTTTTGGTTTGAGGACGATTTTCTTCATCAAAGAACGATTAAGTCCAATTGTTCTTATAAACATCATATCGTATTGAGGAAGTTCTTGAGACGAATCTTAAACATCTTTTCAATACTTCTAGGATTATTTTAAGTTCAAGAGAATTTAATTATACAATGAATCAATCATCCAGGAGTTCAAGTTTTGTTATCTTGCTCTGCGAACTAGGACATTTGAATATCCTATGAGTGAAGTAATACTTCACTTAACACTCCATTTAGGAGTTATGACAATAAGAGCTTTTGAGGGCAAACCGATGTTCAAGTGATTTGTGATTCGACTTAATTTTAATTAATGGGTTTAAGTTTGGAATAGTGTTCAAGTTGTTTTAGATTTATTTTTGAATTCTTTATGTCTTAAGTGATGTTATATTTAATTTAATTTAATTTATTTTAATTTTAATTTAATTTAATTTGGTTTAGTTTTAATTTTAATTTAATTTTATTTTTTAATTTAATTTTAATTTTATTTTAACTTGATTTTTTTTATTTTTTTTATTTAATTTAATTTAATTAAATATGTTTTCGATTTAATTTAATGTGATTTAATTTAATTTAATTTAATTTAATTTAATTTTAATTTTAATTTAATTTAATTTAATTTCATTTCATTTTAATTTTAATTTAATTTAAATTTTAATTTGGTTTTATTTTTAATTTTAATTTAAATTTAAATTTTAATTTAATTTTATTATTATTTTTTTTAATTTCAATTTAATATTTTATTTTTTTTTATGTTTTAAGGATGATTTAATTTTAATTGTTAAAGTATTAATTTAATTGAAATTTTAAAAGGATTTAATTTAAATGTTTTAATTTTAATTTAATTTAATGATTAAGTCTTTTAGCATTTTAAATTTTGAATTTGGATTATCATTTTAATTAGGAATTAAATATTATTGAGGTAATTAATTTAGGGATTCTTAGATTAAAGAATAAATTTCTTCCTAATAATATCCCTATTTTAATAATTCCAAATTTTTTATTATTCTTCCAAGTTTAAACAATTATTTAATTAAGGTTTATTTTAATTATTTTCAAATTGTTAGGTAGGTTTCTACCCATTAACTACCTAAGTTTCAAACATCTAAAATCAACTTAGTATCAAATATTTTACCCACCCTTTTAATTAAACCTAAATTTTTTAATTATTGGTTAAAATTTTAATTACTATTTTGCCCTTTAAACTTACTAATTTCTTAACTCACTAAATTGAGCTTAAATAAATTTGAAATTTTTATGTGACTTCACTCATATGTCAATCAAGACATTAGAGGAGAAAATGTAATTTTTCTATATTTAATGTATTTATATAATTATTTTTGGTGGAAAATAGGGATTTTCAAGGAAAATTTTATAATATGACCAAGGGAAAGTCTCTCTCCTTAAGAAAATTATGGGACATTCCTAATGACCATAGGAACACTTGGACCAATTTTGGTGATTTTTGTAAATTATATTATTTTTATTATAATTATTTTGAGTTTTGATGTATTAATTAATTTAAAAATAAAATAAAGGTTGAAAAATAAATTTTATATTTTTCAAAAATCTTACTGATATCAAAGAAACCAGAGAACCAATTTTTATAATTTTCTGATTTTTCTTTGATTTATTAGAATTATTTTAATGGAAATGCTAGAAAATACATTTTTTAATTTTAAAATTACCTTAGAGCTTTAGAATTTAATATCTCATCATAGAGACTTAAGAAAAATATGGGGTTTGTTCCTAAGTGATTAAAATTCAAAATGTGACATTTTAGTTAATTTTATTATTTTTGTGATTTTTATTATTTTTTAATTATTAAAAATATTAAAATAATGCAAAAAATCAACTTTTTTGGAAAATTGCAATTTTAATTTTCTTAAATTCCCCTAATATCAGAGAGGCTCCAAAACCAATTTGGTGAATTTTTGAAAAGTATTTTGAAAGTTATGAATTTTTAAGGTTTAAGTTTGGCTAAATAGCTTAATCAACCCATTTGATAGGGCTAACCAAGTCCAATTGACTTCAAACTTTTATGGTGGGTTCCCCTGATCCTAAAGGTCAGTGGAGAATTGATTTCAAGTCAATTTGATGTATGATTAGCTCTAATTAATTAAGGCTCTACTTTGGGTGTTTAAGCCAATTAGGGTTATTACAAGTGAGTTAACTCAAAAACCATTTTCCCTAGGGTCCTCTGGTCATAAGAAACATCACCAAATTTTCCTAGAATTTATTTCACAACATGGTAATTATTAGAATTAAAATACTCAGAATAGTGACCTAAAGTTGAAAAATCAATAACTCTTCATAGGGGTGGCCTCTGACTTTGAAAAATTCAAGGAATATTCCCAAATTCAGAGGCTTCAAAAGCCATATGGTCTCATGCCATGGTGAATTGTATACATGCATGGAGAATTGAAATAGTGCAGAGACTAAATAAATAATTAAAAATAAAATACTTGATGAAATTAAATGATTTCTTTTTCACATTATTCTACTATGTTCACTGAGCAAGAGGATATTTTTATTTTATTTTTCTGATTTTCCTACACAAAGTTATGCATTTTTCAAGTTTAGGGAATTAAATAAATAAGAAAATCCCAATTTTTCTACTTAAGTGACGCGGCGCCAGCTCAACCTAGGCATCTCCGAAACGCCGTGTGTCGCACTACCATTCGACGCCGCCACATGAGTCAGCAACCCGGGTCCCGCCTTCCGCGTATCATCCACTGATCCGACCCGATCTGAGTCGTCCATCCGCGCGTGTATTGAATGGACGACATCCGTTCATCGTCCCCAAGCCTCCTAGCCCGAGAACCGTCCATCTTCTAGGCTTAAGATCTCACTCGATACTTGACCAAATTAAACGTTCTTATGCTCTATGGATTCGTCTCAACAAGACGGACACATCCATATGGTTTATGTGGCATGAAATTGACTCAATAAAAATGGAGAATGTTCAGAAGCTCGGGAAGAAGAGTGAGACCATACCTTTGCTCAGAGAAGTGTGGCTTCGATCTGAGGGTTGTGTCACCTTCGATTGGGTCCAAGCAAGCTCCAGATGAAGTCCCTTGGCCTGGTGAATTGTCCAGGTATGATTTTGACCAAGCCCGATTTCAACCTTTGGAGTCTGGAACAGATGGGTGGCCTGGAGAGGGGGCTTTCACTGGGGAACTTCTCCTCTTGACCTTGTGCAGGTGTGGGTGAGTTTAATTTGAATTTGGTGGAGAATTGGGAGGTGTCCTGGTTTTGGGTGGAATTTTGGCTGAGAAATTGGGCTCTGTTGATGGGGATTAGGGCAAATTGTCACTGGGGATCAATTGCTCTAAGTGTGGAGAGTGGTCTGGAGCAATTTTGGCAGGGTTTCAGTGAGGTTTTGTTCAGCACCTTCCATGGCCGAGAGGAGGTGAGGTTTAAATAGGAGAGGGTGGAGGGCCTCCCAGGGGGAGTTAGGGACTGGGATCAGCTGCTCTTGGCAAGGGAAGAATAGCTGCAATGGCCACTGGGCATGGGGCAACTCAGCAAGGTCGAATTTCGATGCTTGGCTCCTTTCCATGTCTCGGACATGGTGTTTTCCGGCGGCCCAGGTGGCTGGCCGGCAGGCATGGGTCACCCTCGGGGTCGGGAGGTCCGTGGCTCGAAGTTGGTGAAGGCAATTGGGCTAGGACATGTGTAAAGTGTTTGAATCAAAGTAGAATGGGGTAAGGGTATATTTTGGCCAAGTTTGGTCAAATGCTTGGATTGGGCTAGGTGCACCATCCCATGGCTAGTTTGGGCTGAAGATAAAGTGGTTTAGGTCAGCTTAATTAGTCGGGAAGGGTCACCATCCAAGTACAATTAAGTTTAAGCATGGTTTAGTGGAGTCATGGAAGTGGCTAATCCACCTTAAGGGAATATGGAAAGGGCCTCCTCCTCTTGCCATCTTGGGTATGGTGAGGTGGAAAGTAGATTCCATGGCTCTCATGGCTCCCATGTGGCTCATGCATGGCTTCATGGCTCCATTTGGCTTGGGAAAAGTTAAGTCAACTTTCATGGAGAAGGATTTTGTGAATTTTGGCATTTAGGGGTGATTTGGCATGAGGCTTGATTTGGAATCATTTGATGATGGGATTGGAACTTAGGGAATGACTTTGATTAAATGGATGGCAAATGAAAATGTCATATGGGCTTTAGGGTAGATTTTGGGCTCTTTGAAATGGTTTTAGATGGGCTTTTAAAGTGATTTAGGGATGTGGGTTTTTTTTTATTTTAGGATGGGCTTTTGGGTGAAAATTTTGTGAAGGAACATGTCAAATAAATGTTTCAATTGGTTTAGGGATGTTTTATGAATGGTTTGGAGTCAATTTCATGTGATTTGGAATTGAATTGGTTTGAATTGAAGCCTCTTTGGTAAATGGCTCAATGTAGGTCAAATTGGGCTAACTTGGGCTAATGTTAGGCTAGGATTGAAATTGATGTAAAATTAATGTTGGGAAATGTTTATGGGAGTGTTTTAAAGAGGTTTTGACTTTGGTTGGGTTTTGATTTTGGGGTTTGGGCTTATTTGGGTTAGGTTTGGGTTTAGGTCAAAATTGGGCCTTTTAGCTTTGGGTTGAATTTGAGTGGGGTTTGGGTCTAAATTTTTGGTAAATCATGTTAGTGGTTTGTTTTTGAGGATGTTAAGAAAGGTTTAGAAAAGGTTTGGGGTTAATTGGAGTTGAATTGGGTTAGTTTGGGCTAAGTTTGGGTCATGGGTCCAAATTGGGCTTTAAGGTCAAAAGTGAAATTGGATTCAAATGCCAATCAAATTGGACTTGGATTTGGTCTAGATTG
Source organism: Papilionanthe hookeriana x Papilionanthe teres (assembly GCA_022702705.1). Classification (NCBI taxonomy): domain Eukaryota; kingdom Viridiplantae; phylum Streptophyta; class Magnoliopsida; order Asparagales; family Orchidaceae; genus Papilionanthe; species Papilionanthe hookeriana x Papilionanthe teres. The sequence continues at coordinate 165,242,018 of CM040425.1, forward strand.
GTGTTGGGGATGTTGAATGGAAGTTTAGAATTGAATTGGACCAGAATTTGGGTCAATTGGGTAGGTTTTGTTTGACATTGGGTTCATTTTGGATTGAAATGGGTCAAATTGGGAATTTTGACAAAAGTTGGGTAAATAGACAAAATTGGCCCATGATGTAGTTGAACAAAATGAAATTGGGAACATTTGGGATTTTGTGGAATTTTCTGGGAATTTTGCTGAATTTTTGGATTTTTTTTGCTAAGAGGGGCATATTGGGTATTTGGAGGGTATTGGGAGGTATTTTTGGAATTTTTGGTATTTTTAGATATGGATGATTAATTTGAGTAATGTGGGAATGTTTGGGAGTGGTTTTGAGGAATTTTGGGTATTTGGAGATTTTTTTGAAAATTTTGGGTAATTTCAAGGGTTTTGGGTAGGCTAGGCGGGTGTAGGGTTCCGGGGGTCAAAAATTAAAAATTTAGAAAATTGAAGATTGGGTAAATGTAAGTGGAATGAAATCATTTTGGTTGAGCCATGAAGCCATATCAATCCCACATGAGCCATGAAGGGACTCATTTGAGGCATTCACAATGTTGTTCCTAACCGTCTTAGCCAAGGGCATAGGGCTTACGGACCATCGATATTAATCACCTTCATGAGTCAGGAGGTCAAGTTGGGTATAGGTGTGGTTTTAGGAGATGTGTGAAAGTGTAGTGTATAAGTGTAGTGTGTGTGTAAGTCAGCCCTCACTGCACTGAGCCACCAGTAGGCGGTCCTAAGGCTAAAGAGTCCTATAGGAACTCATCCTTTAAACTTCCACATTTGATCTCAACTCTCCAGGTGATTAGTGGCCTACAATCAAGTTTGTGAAGTTTGTAGGGAGTTAAGAGGTGGTTTGAATTTCTAAGTGGTAGGTCCCAATTCTAGTCCTCTAGGATGGTCAAAGGAAAAAAGCCTAAGGTTAGATCCTAAGTGCTAAAGAGGAAAGAGAAGACCTCATCAAAAATGAAGCCAACAAATGGACCCCCAATAGGTGTGGTGTGCTAACCAAGCACACCGCACATATTGGCGTTGACCGAAAAGATCAACGAAACCAACACAGTTGTCACAGTGACAAACTTAGGACGAAATTAAAGAATTTCCGCTGGGGAGTGTCAAGTATATCTCTGAGACTGGAGATTCCTGAACTCTCGCTGGGGAAAGGGAAAGGAGGTGAATCCCAAATCACATGATATGGGGGAATTTTGATTTTTAGATTTTATTTTGTTTCAGTTTAAGTTTTTATGTGTGAGCTCAGATTTTAGTTTGAGTTTCAATTTAGATTGAAGTTTTGTTAAGATTAATTTGAAGTGATTCGAACATGAAATGAAAATTTGAATTTTGTGGTTTTAGATGTAACATCTTCAACCTCAAAAGAAAATTGAATTGATTAGATTGAATCATTACAATGAGGAGAGAGCTCAGAGCAATGCGGTATTGGATGTAAAATCCTTAACCTCGAGAGTTTGATTTTGATGTATTTCATTACGATAGGGAAAGAATCCTAAACCAATGCAGTCTCGGATGTAAAATCCTCAACCCCAAAAGTTTGCTTTTGATGTATTTCATTGCGATAGGGAAAGAATCCTAAAGCAATGCAGTCCTGGATGTAAAATCCTCAACCCCAAAAGTTAGATTTTGATGTATTTCATTGCGATAGGGAAAGAATCCTAAAGCAATGCAGTCTCGGATGTAAAATCCTCAACCCCAAAAGTTTGATTTTGATGTATTTCATTGCGATAGGGAAAGAATCCTAAAGCAATGCGAGTCTCGGATGTAAAATCCTCAACCCCAAAAGTTTGATTTTGATGTATTTCATTGCGATAGGGAAAGAATCCTAAAGCAATGCAGTCTCGGATGTAAAATCCTCAACCCCAAGAGTTTGATTTTGATGTATTTCATTGCGATAAGGAAATAACCTAAAGCAATGCAGTCTCGGATGTAAAATCCTCAACCCCAAGAGTTTGATTTTGATGTATTTCATTGCGATAGGGAAAGAATCCTAAAGCAATGCAGTCTCGGATGTAAAATCCTCAACCCCGAAAGTTTGATTTTGATGTATTTCATTGCGATAGGGAAAGAATCCTAAAGCAATGCAGTCTCGGATGTAAAATCCTCAACCCCAAGAATTTGATTTTGATGTTTTTCATTGCGATAGGGAAAGAATCCTAAAGCAATGCAGTCTCGGATGTAAAATCCTCAACCCCAAAAGTTTGATTTTGATGTATTTCATTGCGATAGGAAAGAATCCTAAAGCAATGCGGTCTCGGATGTAAAATCCTCAACCCTAAAAGTTTGATTTTGATGTATTTCATTGCGATAGGAAAAGAATCCTAAAGCAATGCAGTCTCAGATGTAAAATCCTCAACCCCAAAAGTTTTATTTTGAATGGTAACTGATTTTGCAAAGATTTGTAATGTTAATTTGAAAAGTGTGGAATTTTTGTGTTTCGAGGATTTCATGAAAGTTGTAAAAGTTTTTTGTGGAAAGAAACAGATTAGGAGGGAATACGTAGATGCTACATATCCCACTCAAAAGAGTTGATCGAAAGTTGCTGGTTTGGATTGGATACAATTCCTCGCCATCAGATCCGAATCGAAAACCTCGTGGCTCCGTGTCAATGGAATCGACCGCTTCCATCCCAGACAAGGGAGAGAGTCGAACGGATTGGATTTCAGATATGGAAGGTTGAGTTTGAATTTGATTGACATTTGATTTGAGATCTGGAAGGTTGAAATTGAAATTTGATTTAAGATTTTTGTTCGTTTTGTTTGTCCTTTAACAATTCAAATTTTCCTTATCGTTCGTTTAATGTTCGTGTGAATTTGGCGTTCATCATTTTTTTAGATTTTTTTTTAAGGAAAGTTTTCTTTTATTCTTTTTTGTTTCTTTTCTGTTCTTTGTTCGAAGTTCATTTAATTTTAATGGCGTTTCCCAGTCAACTTGCACAAAAGAGGTGAAGGCCAAAAAATGTGACATGGTCACTTTCATTCCAATCATGTCGAAGATACATCATACAACTCGATCCGGAATACATCTCACACAATCCATGTAGACTCAAAACGGACTATGTATGATCTTTGTCGATCCATCCAAAAAGGTATCTCGTCGAAATCCATGTCCGAATAGTGAGGTACAAGGTCAATAACATCACCTTCCAAGCCATCTCGGCAAGGATGCCGTATGGATGTACGTTGGAGGTGTGATATTTTCCATGCAACTCACGACTCGTAAGGCCGGAGGCTCTCTAGCTCGGGTCCGGCCGGGAAGTGGTAAGGTGCTTTCCTGTCATCCATCCTTCTGAAAGTAACTGAGATCCGCTTCATTGGTACTCCCGATATGCAATGTTTAGCGACATCTGCTCCGTTGCCCTTTAGTATCATGATAGAACCTACTGGTAATGGTATCTTTACTAGTCCTCGGAACTCACCTGGGCCTGCTATCCGGAGGTCAGATTCGAACATGATATTACACTCGTTCAAAAGAGAAACTGTGCAGAAAGGTCTTACAAAGTCGTGGTGATCTATGTGCGGGGGTATGCAGTCACCCTTCTTGTAAATGTTAATGATGCAGCTGTTGGGTATGCAATCTGCTGGCAGTACCCTCCATGTTATCATTCTCTTTACCATCCTTTTGATGACCAATGGCGTTGCATCTACCTTGCCATGGCGGAGTATTCCCGGTGGGTTTCCCTTCCTGTCTTATGCAAAGTTGTAGCAGCATCGACATTGTATTGTAATTCTCCCTTTCCATGGCATCCATCTCTGGGGTTCCGAGTAAGTGTTTTCTCTTAGGCGGCCTGCTCGACCCATTTTTTTCAAATCCTGGATACAGTCCACGATTTGTTGTTGTTCGTATCCTGAGAATACGTTTGTATGTAGCTCGAGGCCTTCTAGTATATTGATCCTCCTGCCTCTGATTTTCTCGAAGTATTCAAAAGTTTGTTTTTCGACATTCTGCATTCTTTCTAGCTCGTATTCTGGAATAATCTGTAAATAGCGAGGTCTGGTGACGTACTGTGGGATATATGGCTCAATCCCTTCGCGTTCTCCTGCATACCTCGGCTCCTCGGGGATGGTCTCCGTCGGGACATCCTCCGGGGTTGCTTCGCAACAAGGTCATGCATTATCGGTGGCTTTATCCGGTGGCGTGGTAGCCTTCATTCTTCCGATCTCATCGAGATTTCCCCGGTCTCTTCCGTTACCCTCGGAGCCGGCCTCCTTTCTTCGGGTTCTCGGTGAACCGGTATCCTTGAAGTATATGCATCGGTAGTAGCGATCGCCTCGTCGCGCCGGTCCGCCGCTAGTTTAGTTAACATCTTACGGATACGGCGATTTTCATTTCTTCGCCGAGTTGCTCGTCGAGAGTAGCTCTTCGTACTTCCCGAATCTTTGTGGGCGAGGCGGCCGACAAGCTCGCCCTCCGCCGTAGCGACCACGGACTTGATTCTCTTGTCCTCCTCGGTGTTTGTTTTCCTTTTCGTCGTTGTCGGGTTGGTGGCTCGGGCCACCCACTTTCATTCTTGTCCGACTAGGCAGTTCCTCTCGGTCAACCGGGACCCGACTCACTTTCCTCGTATTGCGAGCCCGCCGGTGCGAAGTCCGAGTCAATCTCTATTATCACTCCATCTTTCACCCTCTTTTCGTCGAGTGCAAGGCTTACGCTATTTCTAAAGTTCGGGACCAACCGCCCGTTCGACATTTCCTCGCGAAAAGACAAGGAAAAGGATCGGGGGTTGTACTTAAGAACAAGAACATTAAGAAAATGTTTATTAGAGATAGAGTTTTCTTTTGTATTATATTTTTTTATTATTATTTTTTATTTTTTTATTTTTTTATTTTTTATTTTTTTTTATTTTTTTATTTTTTTATTTTATTTTTATTTTTTTTAAATTCAACAGGAATGAAGTGGGTGAAGATCGAAAAAAGATTTTGATTTGGAAGAGAGAACAATGAAGACTTTATTATCATGATTTTATTTATTTTAGCATATTTTTTATTATTTTTGGGTTCGGACCCAGTCATAAGTAATTACTTCGCCCGTGCTTCTAGGGATGAAGAATTCATTCCTTTGAAACATCAGGTAGCGTAATACTTCTTTAAGTATCGTCCGTTGATCGGAAGCATATGTCGTTCTCCTTGGCAATTCACTAGCTGGTAAGAGCCTCCTGAGTAGACTGCTTCAACTACAAACGGTCCTTCCCAAGTGGGTTCAAATTTTCCTCCTATCTTGCGGTGTGCAAAAATAGGTCTCTTGAGAACGAGAACTAAGTCACCAACCTTGAAGGTTCTTGGGCGGACTCGATCGTCATGGGCTTGAACCATCTTAGCTTGTTATAGTTCTAAATTCTGCTGCGCTGTAAGTCTTTTCCCTTCTAGGCTTTCTAATTCCTCTAGTCGTAATTTGGCATTCTCTTCTATTGTAATTTTGTTTGCAACTGCAATTCTGAGTGAAGGAAGCTGGACTTCTAAGGGTAACACTGCCTCGGATCCATACACCAGAGCGTAAGGTGTAGCTTGAGTAGGAGTTCTGAAGGTTGTCCGATAGGCCCATAAGGCTTCTAATAACTTCTCGTGCCAATTTCTCTTATTATCGTCCAAAGTTTTCTTTAAAATTTGAACGAGAGTTTTATTAAAAGCCTCGACTGGGCCGTTTGCTCTTGGATAGTAAATTGTTGAATACCGCCGGTCGATTCCGTGTCTCCTAACAAAATTGTTGATTTGCGTGCTTCGAATGCCGACCCATTATCCGAGATAATCTCGCGTGGCACTCCGAAACGGTAGAACAACTTGGTTCTTGAAAAACTGTAGCACGTGGTGTGCTTTCACTTCTCTTAATGGAACTGCCTCTGCCCACTTGGAAAAGTAATATGTAGCCGCAAGAATGAAACGATGTCCTTTTGAAGATGGTGGTTCTATTGGACCCACTATATCTGTGCCCCAACATTCAAATGGCCATGACGCAATTGTCGGATGTAGCACATTTGGAGGTTGGTGTAGAACCACTCCGTGCACTTGGCATTGGTGACAGCTCTTGGCGATTTTCATGCAGTCGGTTATCATCGAGGGCCAGTAGTGCCCTAGTCTTTTAATTTTCATTTTCATCTTCGGACCTGAATGGTGAGCGCCACAGAGTCCTGAATGTACCTCTTTAACAATTTCACGGGCCTCGGACCCGCTTAGGCACCTTAGCCACATTTGATCGAAAGGCCTTCTGTATAATGTGTTGTTTATTAATGCGTAGGACAGAGTTCTTTTCTTGATCTGATGGGCTAACGACCTATCGTCCGGTAGTTTTCCTTTTTGTAGGTAGTCCATTAATGGCCGTCGCCAATCTTCCGTGTTTTCTCGTCATCGCCGCAACTGATTCTTTTTCTTTTTCTGATTTGTGTATTATGTCTATGTCGAGCTGTGATAGGACCTGACGTCCGTGAACTGACACTTCCACTGATTCATCTTGCAAGCAGGCATATTCTTGTGCGAGGCGGGCTAACGCATCTGCTAAAGAATTTTCTTTTCTAGGAATTTTGTAGATCGTCACATTCGGAATCTGTTCCAACAACTGTATGGCATACTGGAAGTATTGCTCGAGTGTTGGCTTTAAAATTCTGTACTGTCCGGCGATCCGTTGAATGATTAACTCGCGAATCCCCGTAGATGTTGATGTTTGTTATACCCATTCGAATAGTTAATTCCAGATCCGTTATGAGAGCTTCATATTCTGCTTCGTTGTTTGTACACGGCTCTGCCAAGTGGTAGGTGTATCTTAACATCCCCCGCTCCGGTGTTATAAAGATTAGTCTGATTCCTGCCTTACCGGGCACTATCACTTACGATTCTTCATCTTTGTGTGCTGAAGACGCTCCGTCGAAATATAATTCCCAACGTCAATCATCAGGGTCTTCTAAGCTCATTATGTGTTCGTCCTGCAAGTCTTCATTGAGAGGTGATTCGCCGGCAAAAGGTGTGCTGCGAGGAAGTCTGCTAGGACTTGTCCCTTTACGGTACGAAGAGGCACAAAAGTTATATCGAATTGCAATAATATCATTGACCACCTGGCAAGTCTGCCAGAAAGCGTTGGACGGGTCATCAAGTATTGCAATGGATTAAATTTCGAGATCAGGTTGACCTTATGAGAAAGCATGTAGTGCCTGAGCTTTTGAGTGGCGAAGATAAGGGCCAAACAGTGCTTTTCAATTGCGGGATACTTTATTTCCATCGGAAGTAAACGACGGCTTAGGTAGTAAAGAGAATTTTCTTTACACTCTTCATTGGCATGGGCTAACAGGGCTCCGAGTGAGCCGTCTAAAGCCGTGGTATAAAGTATCAGCGGTCTACCTGAGACTGGGGCTGCTAAGACAGGAGGTGTCATTAAATATTGTTTAATGTCCTCAAAGGCCTTCTGGCATTTCTCTTCCCAAATAAATTTGACGTCCTTTTTAACTAATGCCGAGAAAGGTCGACACCTACTTGACAAGTTTGAGATAAAGCGTCGAAGATATGTCAGCTTCCCTTGAAAAGATCGTAGTTGTTTTAAGGTTTTGGGAGGTGGCATTTCTAAGATAGCTTTAATCTTTTCTGGGTCAATTTGAATTCCACAATGTCGGACAACGAATCCTAAGAATTTCCCGGAGGTGACGCCAAAGGCGCATTTTAAGGGGTTCATCTTAAGGATAATTTGTCTTAATCGTTTGAAAACAATTCTCAAATCATACAGGTGGTTTTTTTTTACTTTGCTTTTGATGACCACATCATCCACGTAGCATTCGACTTGATTGTGAATGAGATCATCAAAAATTCTTGTCATCGCTCTCTGGTATGTTGCTCCTGCATTCTTCAGTCCGAATAGCATCACTGTGTAGCAATATACTTCGATCGGTGTTCTGAATGTTGTAAGTTTTCATCTTCTGGAACCATTTTTATCTGGTTGTATCCTGAAGATCCATCCATGAATGAGAATATTTCATGTGTTGAAGAAATGTCGATTATTAATTCTGGGATCGGTAGAGGGAATTCATCTTTTGGACATGCCTTGTTTAAATCTCTGAAATCCACAAAAATTCTGATCTGACCATTCTTCTTCCTGACTGACACCACATTAGCTAACTAAGTCAGGTATTATTCTTCACTGACAAATTTGGCATCTATTAGCTTTTTAACTTCAGCTATGACTTGTTGTTCAATTTCTAGATGCTTTCTTCTGGGACCTTGTCTTACTGGAATAGAAGTAGGATCCACTCCTAGCTTATGGACTGCGACCTCTGGAGCTAATCCCGGCATCTCATTGTAGTTCCAAGCAAAACGGTCTTTAAATTCCATTAATAACTTGATTATTTCTTCGGATTCTTCTTTATCGAGTAAGGAGCTAACAAAGGTAGGTCTAGGCTCTTCGCTAGTACCTAAGTTAACTTCGTTAACACATCTATCGTAGATTTGATCTCTTCTTCGAACTACGGTGGAGCGTTTCCAATTTGTAAATCTTCAAATTCTTCTGTAGTTTCCATGCAGTTTTCATTAGACTCGCAAGTGACAACCAAGCGAAATTCAGTATCTTCAACTGATCCTACTGTGTCGAATCCGAGACCATGTTTTGAATTGGGTGGACGACCGGAGTTATTCCATAATTTTTCAAAATGTTGTGATTGACCTTTTGTCCATTGTCGAGGTAAGAAACCACGCTAAATTAAATTTTGAACACGAGGAGAGTACCACTCAAAAGGTAATTCCATTAATTCGATGAAGTAGCATCTTCAAATTGTACATTATTTTCAGTTTTGGAGGAAGGAGCACCACGGTAGAATTTGATGGGCTTTGCACCGCTGCTACGTACCTCTTTGACCACCATACCCTCGATCTTATTAGAATGGATCGGGGTCAGGGTCAATCTTCTCGTATATCGTTTTATATTCCTCGTTCTTTTCATCTTCGAGAGAGATCCTGAATTGCGGCTTCTTCCAACTTATTGTTGTCGCTTCTTGCTTGATCTCTTTTTATTCTTCAGAATTGTCTTCCCAATCAACATTGATGGCTGGTTTCCTCTGTCCCACTGTCTTAACGTCTCTACCACGACCTCGTCCCCGGCCTCGACCTCGGATGCGAGTTATGGAGAAACCTTCACCATCTCGCCGTATGGGAGTGGTGAGTGATTGTTGGACTAGAACTTCAGGTTCTTCGTCGTCCCGAACTTCCTTTGCTTCATTCGTTATAGTATCTCTGGAAAAGATTGTTTTCTTCGGAGGTGCATAATAAGTCGCATCTTCATGGATTCCAATCTCATGTACGGAGAATGGTTGTAAGTCACCTTTGATGCACTCGTACCCCTCCATCGTAGTATTTGATGCAACGATGTAGAGATGATGGTACCATCCAGTTTTCATGTATCCATGGTCGGCCCAGTAGAGCGTTGAATGACGTTTCTGAATCAATTATGTGAAATTTCGCGGTTGTCTTTGACAAGTCACCGGTCTTCATTAGCAGTGTTATTGATCCGAGAGCTCTTTATCCTTTCTGGTTGAATCCTCTTAATAACATTTTGTC